>JAXQQM020092883.1:0-10037 GCA_034641835.2 Pinus albicaulis | reverse complement strand
TCAGATGCAGCAGCGTGATGTGTGTTTGCAGTGCCTATCAAGCCTGTTGGGTGTGGAGCCTGATTATCTTGTTTACTTTGTATCACAGCATTGGACCCCTGTACCTTAAAAGGGGCGGCAACGCCGCCCGTAACTAATCTCTGTCATGGGGGGTCCAGGGGGGGCGGCAATGCTTTTCAGAACCCCCCCCTGGCGGGGGTTCAGGGGCAGCGCCCCCGAAGCTAAAAACAGATGTAAAATTGCCTTGTAAAAGTATAGTAATTTCTAGTCAATCTGGGCCGTTCATTAGGCAAATTATCCGACGATAGAAGTTATGTTTAGATTAGGGTTTTTAGCCCTAGAAGGCAACCCCCTTGTATATATGAGGGTATTGTATTGCGGCTGTGTATTATGTATGTGTATTCTCGGAGCGAGAAACAGAGAGGGAGACTGTGAGAGAGAACAAAGGATATTATAGAGGATCTGCTGTAGGTTTTCTCTCTTCATTTTTGCTGGATAATAGAAAGGAAGGATTGACTGTTTGGGGTGGACGTAACCCAAATTGGGTGAACCACGTTATATCTGTGTCTCTCTGGTTTTATGTGTTTCGTGTGCATGTATTTTTCCGCATATTTTATGTGTTGCATTGCTCCATAATATATAATTTTCTAACAACTGGTATCAGAGCCGAAGGTATATTTGGCTGATAAAATCGCAGGAAAGAAGGGTTCCTAGTTCGAGTGGGAGCAATGGCGGACGATGGTAAGTTTAGGGTCGAGAAATTTAACGGCCAAAACTTTGCGCTGTGGAAGATGCAGATGGAAGATTATCTGTATCAGAAAGATCTGTACCTACCATTGAGCAGAAAAACAAAGAAGTCGGCGACCATGAAAGACGCAGAATGGAACATTCTCGATAGAAAGGCACTCGGAGCAGTACGGTTGTGTCTTGCGGTGTCATTCGCCTTCAATATTTCAAAGGAAACAAAAACTGAGGGTTTGATGCAGACGTTGGAAAAACTATATGAAAAACCCTCGGCCTCAAACAAGGTATTTCTTATGAAACGACTATTTAACATGAAGATGTCGGAAGGTGGATATGTTGCAGACCATTTAAATGAATTTAATACAGTTACCAGTCAGTTAGGTTCTGTAGGGGTAAAGTTTGATGATGAAGTTAGAGCTCTGTTATTCTTGTGCTCATTTCCAGAGAGTTGGAATGGTTTAGTAATGGCCATTAGTAAATTTGTCTCTGGATCTAGTACTTTAAAGTTTGATGATGTTTTTGGTGCTATCCTTAGTGAGGAAATGCGACGGAAAAGCTCCGGTGAGACATTAGGTAATGCTTTGAGTGCAGAGTCTAGGGGCAGAAGAATGGAAAGAGGAAAGAGCTCGGGATATCGCAGTAAATCAAGGAAAGGCAGATCCAAGTCCAGATCGGGGATAGTGTGTTGGAATTGCAGAAAGAAAGGACACCTAAAGAAAGACTGTAGATCTCGGAAGGGAAAAGGAGACACACAGTAAGAAAACAATCATGAAGCAAATGTGACAGGTGATGTGTTACAAGATGCTTTGATTCTTTCTTTCGAAAATGTTATTGATTCTTGGGTTGTAGATTCAGGGGCTTCATTCCACGCCACACCTGATAAGAAATATTTTCATGACTATGTTCAAGGAGATTTTGGACAAGTTCGTTTGGGTGATGATAAACCCTGTAAAATTTTTGTAATGGGTAAGTTTCTTGTAAAACAACAGAATGGAAACCAATGGCTATTAAAGGAGGTAAGGCATGTTCCAGATTCCAAGAAAAAAATGATTTCAATAGGGCAGTTAGGCAGTGAATGTTGTGTGATAACTTTCACAAATAAAACTTGGAAGGTCACCAAAGGAGCGCTGGTAATAGAAAAAGGTGAAAAGGTTGGTACATTGTATTTATGCAATGGTATTTCTAACTCTGTTAATGCTTTAACTTCCAAAGGAGCAGATGCAGCATTATGGCATCATAGGCTTGGACACATGAGTGAGAAGGGAATGAAGATTCTCCACTCAAGAAATTTGTTGCCAGGTTTGAAGAATGTTGATTTGGATTTCTGTGAGAATTGCATTTATGGAAAACAAAAGAGAGTCAGATTTCTCAGAGTTGGGAAAGAAAAAAAGAGTGAAAAATTGGAGCTTGTGCATACAGATGTATGGGGACCTGCTCAGGTATCATCTCTCGGTGGCTCTCGCTATTATGTTACGTTTATTGATGATGCAACTAGAAAAACTTGGATTTATTGTATTCAAAATAAATCTGATGTATTTGATACTTTCAAGAAATGGAAAGCTTTGGTTGAGATTGAGACGGGAAAGAAGTTGAAGTGTCTCAGATCAGACAATGGAGGTGAATATTGTAGCAAAGAGTTTGATAGGTACTGTTCAGAGCATGGAATTCGTAGAGAGAAGACAGTTCCAAGAACACCACAAGAAAATGGTGTGTCAGAAAGGATGAACAGAACAATCATGGAGCGTGCGAGGTGCATGAGATTGCATGCAGGATTGCCTTTACAATTTTGGGCAGATGCTGTAGATACTGTTGTTTATCTAATAAACAGAGGGCCTTCAAGTTCCTTGGATGGTGGTATTCCAGAGGAAGCATGGACAGGTAAAAAGGTAAACTACTCTTTTTTAAAGCCCTTTGGTTGTGAGGCCTTTGTCCATATTAATAAAGAAAACAGAACAAAGCTTGAGGCAAAATCAAAGAAATGTACCTTTATTGGATATGGTGCTAATAATTTTGGTTATCGCTTATATGATTATGAAAATCACAAAATCATTAGGAGCAGAGACGTAATATTCAATGAAAAGGTCTTGTATAAGAATCAGTTGCAGGAAAAGAAACAGGAAAAAGAAAGCAAGGAATATGCGGTTCTTGATGAGATATCTGAAAAAGTAAAGGTGCCTGAAAATAATAATAATCAACAACCACAGCAGCAGCAACCACCACAACAGCAACAGGCACCTCAAACACCTGAAAGTGGTGTTAGAAGATCTACCGGGATAAGTAGACCCCCTGAACGATACTCTCCTTCATTATATTATTTATTGTTGACTGATTCTGGTGAACCTGAATGTTATGAAGAAGCAATGCAGGTTGAAAGCAGGAAGAAGTGGGAGCTAGCCATGGAAGAAGAGATGGACTCCTTAATGCATAACCGGACTTGGGACTTAGTCAGGTTGCCTGCAGGTAAAACTACATTGTAAAATAAATGGGTTTAGAGGCTGAAGGAAGAAGATGGAGGAAAACAGAGGTACAAAGCTAGACTTGTGGTGAAGGGGTTTGCACAGAAGAAAGGTATTGATTTTGATGAAATATTTTCTCCTGTTGTTAAAATGAATTCAATCGGAACTATTTTAAGTCTTGTAGTAGCGGAAGATTTACATCTTGAACAGTTAGATGTAAATACAACATTTCTCCATGGAGATTTGGAGGAAGAGATATACACGTAGCAACCAGAAGGATATGAGGTAAAAGGAAAAGAAAAATTGGTGTGCAGGTTAAAGAAGAGCTTGTATGGCTTAAAACAGGCTCCAAGGCAGTGGTATCTAAAATTTGACAAGTTTATGTCTGAACAAGGTTATACTAGATGTCACTCTGATCATTGTGTTTATCTAAAAAGGCAAAATGATGGAAGCTATATTATATTGTTATTGTATGTAGATGACATGCTTGTTGCAGGATCTAAAATGTAGGAAATAAATGTGCTCAAAAGGAAATTGGCAAATTCCTTTGCAATGAAGGATTTGGGAGCTGCAAAACAAATCCTTGGTATGAGGATAACTAGAGACAAGAAAAATCGCAAATTAACACTGTCTCAGAATGAGTACATAGAAAAGGTGTTGAAAATATTTAATATGTAGAATGCAAAACCAGTTAGTACACCTTTTGCTAGCCATTTCAAACTTAGTAAGGAGATGTGCCCCAAGACCCAAGAAGACATGGATTATATGTCTAAATTTCCATATGCATCAGCAGTTGGAAGCTTAATGTATGCAATGGTCTGCACAAGGCCTGATATTGCACATGCAGTGGGAGTTGTAAGCAGGTACATGAATAATCCAGGAAAAGAACATTGGATGGCAGTAAAATGGATTCTCGGATATTTGAGAGGTACCACAAATCAAGCATTATGCTTTGGTGGTTCAAACATTTCTCTACAGGGATATGTTGATGTAGATATGGCAGGTGACAGAGATAACAGGAGGAGCACTACAGGATATGTAGTTACTATAGGTGGAACAGCTATCAGTTGGGTTTCAAAAATCCAAAGTGTTGTTGCACTTTCAACAACAGAAGCAGAGTATGTTGCTGCTACAGAGGCTAGTAAAGAAATAATTTGGTTACAAAGGTTTATGGATGAATTGGGTAAGAAGCATGATATGGGCACGTTATACAGTGATAGCCAAAGTTCCATTCATCTTGCAAAGAACTTAACATTTCATTCCAGGACTAAACACATACATCTCAAGTACCATTTCATACGGTCAGTATTGGAAGATGGAGAGTTGAAGCTAGAAAAGATACACACTAGCCAGAATCCTGCAGATATGCTAACAAAAGTTGTAACCAGGGAGAAACTGAGAACATTCTCAGTTTCAATTGGTCTTCAAGGATGACGATGAAGATGAGGAATAGCCAGGTCCAAAGAGGAGTCATTTTCCAGCTAATGAAGCAGCGGTGGAGTTGCTACAATCAGTCTGCAAGTGGGATATTGTTGGGTGTGGAGCCTGATTATCTTGTTTACTTTGTATCAGAGCGTTGGACCCTTGTACCTTAAAAGGGGCGGCAATGCTGCCCGTAATTAATCGCTGCCATGGGGGGTCCAGGGGAGGGTAGTAGTGCTTTTCGGAGCCCCCCCCTGGCGGGGGTTCGGGGGCAGTGCCCCCGAAGCTAAAAAAAGATGTAAAATTGCCTTGTAAAAGTATAGTAATTTCTAGTCAATCTGGGCCGTTCATTAGGCAAATGATCTGACGGTAGAAGTTATGTTTAGATTAGGGTTTTTTTCCCTAGAAGGAAACCCCCTTGTATATATGAGGGTATTGTATTGCGGCTGTGTATTATGTATGTGTATTCTCGGAGCGAGAAACAGAGAGGGAGACTGTGAGAGAGAAAAAAGGATATTATAGCGAATCTGCTGTAGGTTTTGTATCTTCATTTTTGCTGGATAATAGAAAGGAAGGACTGGCTGTTCGGGGTGGACGTAACCCAAATTGGCTGAAACACGTTATATCTGTGTCTCTCTGGTTTTATGTGTTTTGTGTGCATGTATTTTTCCACATATTTTATGTGTTGCATTGCTCCATAATATATAATTTTCTAACAACTGGTATCAGAGCCGAAGGTATATTTGGCTGATAAACTCGCAGGAAAGAAGGGTTCCTAGTTCGAGTGGGAGTAATGGCGGACGATGGTAAGTTTAGGGTCGAGAAATTTAACGGCCAAAACTTTGCACTGTGGAAGATGCAGATGGAAGATTATATGTATCAGAAAGATCTGTACCTACCATTGAGCGGAAAAATAAAGAAGCCGGCGACCATGACAGATGCGGAATGGAACATTCTCGATAGAAAGGCACTCGAAATAGTATGGCTGTGTCTTGTGGCATCAATCACCTTCAATATTTCGAAGGAAACAACAACTGAGGGTTTGATGCAGACGTTGGAAAAACTATATGAAAAACTCTCGGCCTCAAACAAGGTATTTCTTATGAAACGACTATTTAATATGAAGATGTCGGAAGGTGGATCTGTTGCAGACCATTTAAATGAATTTAATATAGTTACCAGTCAGTTAAGTTCTGTAGGGGTAAACTTTGATGATGAAGTTAGAGCTCTGTTATTCTTGTGCTCATTCCCAGAGAGTTGGAATGGTTTAGTAATGGCCATTAGTAACTCTGTCTCTGGATCTAGTACTTTAAAGTTTGATGATGTTTTTGGTGCTATCCTTAGCGAGGAAATGCGATGGAAAAGCTCCGGTGAGACATCAGGTAATGCCTTGAGTGCAGATTCTAGGGGAAGAAGAATGGAAAGAGGAAAGAGCTCGAGATATCACAGTAAATCAAGGAAAGGTAGATCCAAGTCCAGATCAGGAATAGTGTGCTGGAATTGCGGAAAGAAAGGACACCTAAAGAAAGACTGTAGATCTCGGAAGGGAAAAGAAGGAGACACACAACAAGAAAACAATCATGAAGCAAATGTGATAGGTGATGTGTTACAAGATGCTTTTATTCTTTCTTTCGAAAATGTTACTGATTCTTGGGTTGTAGATTCAGGGGCTTCATTCCATGCCACACCTGATAAGAAATATTTTCATGACTATGTTCAAGGAGATTTTGGACAAGTTCGTTTGGGTGATGATAAACCCTTTAAAATTGTTGGAATGGGTAAGGTTCTTGTAAAACAACAGAATGGAAACCAATGGCTATTAAAGGAGGTAAGGCATGTTCCAGATCTGAAGAAAAAACTGATTTCAACAGGGCAGTTAGGCAGTGAAGGTTGTGTGACAACTTTCACAGATAAAACTTGGAAGGTCACCAAAGGAGCGCTGGTAATAGCAAAAGGTGAAAAGGTTGGTACATTGTATTTATGCAATGGTATTTCTAACTCTGTTAATGCTTTAACTTCCAAAGGAGCAGATACATCATTATGGCATCATAGGCTCGGACACATGAGTGAGAAGGGAATGAAGATTCTTCACTCAAGAAATTTGTTGCCAGGATTGAAGAATGTTGATTTGGATTTCTGTGAGAATTGCATTTATGGAAAACAGAACAGAGTCAGATTTATCAGAGTTGGGAAGGAAAAAAAGAGTGAAAAATTGGAGCTTGTGCATACAGATGTATGGGGACCTGCTCAGGTATCATCTCTCGGTGGCTCTTGTTATTATGTTACTTTTATTGATGATGCAACTAGAAAAACATGGATTTATTGTATTCAGAATAAATCTGATGTGTTTGATACTTTCAAGAAATGGAAAGCTTTGGTTGAGATTGAGACAGGAAAGAAGTTGAAGTGTCTCAGATCAGACAATGGAGGTGAGTATTGCAGCAAAGAGTTTGATAGGTATTGTTCAGAGCATGGAATTTGTAGAGAGAAGACAGTTCCAAGAACACCACAAGAAAACGGTGTGTCAGAAAGGATGAATAGAACAATCATGGAGCGTGCAAGGTGCATGAGATTGCATGCAGGATTGCCTTTACAATTTTGGGTAGATGCTGTAGATACTGCTGTTTATCTAATCAACAGAGGGCCTTCAAGTTCCTTGGATGGTGGTATTCCAGAGGAAGCATGGACAGGTAAAAAGGTAAACTACTCTTTTTTAAAGCCCTTTGGTTGTGAGGCCTTTGTCCATATTAATAAAGAAAATAGAACAAAGCTTCAGGCAAAATCAAAGAAATGTACCTTTATTGGATATGGTGCTAATGATTTTCGTTATCGCTTATATGATTATGAAAATCACAAAATCATTAGGAGCAGAGATGTAATATTCAATGAAAAGGTCTTGTATAAGAATCAGTTGCAGGAAAAGAAACAGGAAAAAGAAAGCAAGGAATATGCAGTTCTTGATGAGATATCTGAAAAAGTAAAGGTGCCTGAAAATAATAATAATCAACAACCACAACAGCAGCAACCACCACAACATTAACAGGCACTTCAAACACCTGAAAGTGGTGTTAGAAGATCTACCAGGATAAGTAGACCCCTTGAACGATACTCTCCTTCATTATATTATTTATTGTTGACTGATTTTGGTGAACCTGAATGTTATGAAGAAGCAATGTAGGTTGAAAGTAGGAAGAAGTGGGAGCTAGCCATGGAAGAAGAGATGGACTCCTTAATGCATAACCAGACTTGCAACTTAGTCAAGTTGCCTGTAGGTAAAACTACGTTGCAGAATAAATGGGTTTATAGGCTGAAGGAAGAAGATGGAGGAAAATAGAGGTACAAAGCTAGACTTTTGGTGAAGGGGTTTGCACAGAAGAAAGGTATTGATTTTGATGAAATATTTTCTCCTATTGTTAAAATGAATTCAATCAGAACTATTTTAAGTCTTGTAGCAGCGGAAGATTTACATCTTGAACAGTTAGATGTAAAGACAACATTTCTCCGTGGAGATTTAGAGGAAGAGATATACATGCAGCAACCAGAAGGATATGAGGTAAAAGGGAAAGAAAAATTGGTGTGCAGGTTAAAGAAGAGCTTGTATGGCTTAAAACAGGCTCCAAGGCAGTGGTATCTAAAATTTGATAAATTTTATGTCTGAACAAGGTTATACTAGATGTCACTCTCATCATTGTGTTTATCTAAAAAGGCAAAATGATGGCAGCTATATTATATTGTTATTGTATGTAGATGACATGCTTGTTGCAAGATCTAACATGCAGGAAATAAATGTGATCAAAAGGAAATTGGAAAATTCCTTTGCAATGAATGATTTGGGAGCTGCAAAACAAATCCTTGGTATGAGGATAACTAGAGACATGAAAAATCACAAATTAACACTGTCTCAGAATGAGTACATAGAAAAGGTGTTGAAAAGATTTAATATGCAGAATGCAAAACCAGTTAGTATACCTTTTGCTAGCCATTTCAAAATTATTAAGGAGATGTGCCTAGAGACCCAAGAAGACATGGATTATATGTCTAAAGTTCCATATGCATCAGCAGTTGGAAGCTTAATGTATGCAATGGTCTACACAAGGCTTGATATTGCATATGCAGTGGGAGTTGTAAGCAGGTACATGAATAATCCAAGAAAAGAACATTGGATGGCAGTAAAATGGATTCTCAGATATTTGAGAGGTACCACAAATCAAGCTTTATGCTTTGGTGGTTCAAACATTGCTCTACAAGGATATGTTGATGCAGATATGGCAGGTGACAGAGATAACAGGAGGAGCACTACAGGATATGTATTTACTATAGGTGGAACAGCTGTCAATTGGGTTTCAAAAATCCAAAGTGTTGTTGCACTTTCAACAACAGAAGCAGAGTATGTTGCTGCTACAGAGGCTAGTAAAGAAATGATTTGGTTACAAAGGTTTATGGATGAATTGGGTAAGAAGCATGATATGGGCACAATATACAATGATAGCCAAAGTGCTATTCATCTTGCAAAGAACTAAGCATTTCATTCCAGGACTAAACATGTACATCTTAAGTACCATTTCATACGGTCAGTATTGGAAGATGGAGAGTTGAAGCTGGAAAAGATACACACTAGCCAGAATCCTGCAGATATGCTAACAAAAGTTGTAACCAGGGAGAAACTGAGAACATTCTCAGTTTCAATTGGTCTTCAAGGATGACGATGAAGATGAGGAATAGCTAGGTCCAAAGAGGATTCATTGTCCAGCAAATGAAGCAGCAGTGGAGTTGCTACAATCATTCTCCAAGTGGGAGATTGTTGGGTGTGGAGCCTAATTATCTTGTTTACTTTGTATCACAGCGTTGCACCCCTGTACCTTAAAAGGGGCGGCAATGCCTCCCGTAATTAATCGCTGCCGTGGGGGGTCCAGGGGGGGGCGGTGCTTTCGGGCCCCACAGCGAAAAAAGAGGGGCGCGCCCGAAATAAAAAAAAAAAACGGTGTAAAATTGCCTTGTAAAAGTATAGTAATTTCTAGTCAATCTGGGCCGTTCATTAGGAAAATGATCTGACGATAGAAGTTATGTTTAGATTAGGGTTTTTTGCCCTAGAAGGCAACCCCCTTGTATATATGAGGGTATTGTATTGTGGCTGTGTATTATGTATGTGTATTCTCGGAGCGAGAAACAGAGAGGGAGACTGTGAGAGAGAACAACGGATATTATAGCGGATCTGCTATAGGTTTTGTCTCTTCATTTTTGCTGGATAATAGAAAGGAAGGACTGGCTGTTCGGGGTGGATGTAACCCAAATTGGGTGAACCACGTTATATCTGTGTCTCTCTGGTTTTATGTGTTTTGTGTGCATGTATTTTTCCACATATTTTATGTGTTCCATTGCTCCATAATATATAATTTTCTAACAAAGCCGTCTCTG
>JAXQQM020065697.1:0-63688 GCA_034641835.2 Pinus albicaulis | reverse complement strand
AGCGGCCAGTATCACATCATAGCTCAATAGGCCTCCATGTGTGAAACAGGAAGGTTAAAATGAAGGTTGGTGACTGAAGTCAACAATGTGAGTTTTAGTGGAGGAGGAATCCTGAGATGAATAGCAATTTTGGAGAGTGTAACTTGGGTTGAAATGCTAGTGAGTGGGGCCAAGGGGTAAACTCATGTCTTATATAGAGGAAAGAGGATGGCAGCATTATTCTTCTTGTCTTATTTTTATTGTGTAGTGTGAACCCAGTTGCTACTTCTTTGTACGAAGTTGCGTGTCTATTGTGGGTGTTCCCGGGCGGGAATCCCACATATTTCCTTTAAGGAGCCTCATTGGGAGAGTTTTTATTCATCATTACACATTAGTTTTTCAGGCCAAGCTTCAGCCATCTTCATCAGCATAGCTTTTTTAGAGATTGTGCAGTGTTGCTGGGTGCAGTAGTGGAAGGGCTTGGAATCCCGGTCTCTGAGCTAGTTTCTCATTGGAGGAAGCTTTCCTTCACTTGAGAGATATGTTTGGAGAGCTCTGAGACTTATTTTAGATCTGTGGTATCAAACAACACATTTCCCGTACCCTCCCAGCACTTTTTCTGCTAGGGAGTGTGTTATTTTGGAGGCAGTATTCATTGCATGGTTTGGTGGCTCCATTGCTGAGTTTCCTTGTGATTGAGAGGTTCATCCTTTCATGGGAGGAATCCCTTGAGGGATATACATAAGATAAGAAATATTTCAGCCTTATACACTAATTTACTTCAGTATTTCATTGGTTATTCAGTAAATTACTGGATTTCCCATTTTATATGGAGTGTTTGACAAGAAACTCTTGCTGGTTTCTTTTGTATTTTGTATAGGAGATTAGATATTTGTTCTTCATCATTATTTATCAATACATGAGTAGACATATTTTTCTCCTATTATTTTATGTGTAAAACCTCTCTTATACTGCGCATTCCCTTGAGAAACTGCTCCGACATTTTGCAGTCTTGGGGTTTTAGCACTTTTTGGAAATCCTAGGTGTGGGAGATATGTTTAACCCACCTAGTTTGCATTGTTTCAGCTCTATTCTTGGATTTAAGTTTCATATTGTCTAATATATGGGATCCAAGAGTCCATTTCACTTTTTTATTGCATTTGTTGCTGGAAATTCATTTTTCATCGCATGATTCATGAGTTGTCCTGAAAAATGAATATTACAAATACTGTGAAGAAAAATTTGTGTTATTTACTTGTATGTTTTCTTTATCTATTTTTTAAGCTTATTTGTGCTATAATGGGGTTCTTAACTATATTTGAATCATGAAGTCATGAATATAGTTTAAGTTAATGATTAATGCATGATAAAATAGAATCACGAAGTGCGCAAGCTAGTTGAGTAGAATTGTCGAAAAACATCGATATATTAAGCATATTGGTTCTACAAAGCTCTGAATAAGTCTTAAGTAAGGAGAAGCCCTAAGGCCACACTCCATATTCCCCCTGCATGCAGAAACATGCTTCTAGCATCCTTGAATATTGCCTTGGGTGATACTTTGGTCTGTGCAGTAGATTATTGTCGAAAGGGCTGGTAATATAGGGTTTTATTGGTTCTCATAGAAATCTATAAACCTGGTTCTATGCCCCATCAAGCCAAAAAATGTTTTTGTTGCTAGGACCGAGATCTAAATACTGAGGGATATGTGGATGTGGCATTCGATTGGAAAAGAAATTCAATATTGGGTATATCTAAAAGAGCAAGAATTTTTAATACAGGAAAACTAAAATCCATGCTTTTCAACTAAGAAATGGTTGTAGACATATATTTTCATAGATCAACACAAGATATTTTTCTCATCGTTCACTAACAAGTTTTATGAGTGGATATCAAGACTAGCTTAGACTAAGACGTGTTTTAAACACAACGAACCTACTTTGTGGAACCCATATTTGATTAAGTGAATCAAGGAGACAGACAAAAATATCTCAAGGGTTTCTGATTATTGGATCGATAGTATTATTGGAGGCTTCATTACTGAGTTCACGATCAAAACATATGTGTCCTACAACGAAGCCGAGTGCAAATTTTTCAATGGTCTGTGAGATAAGTACTTAGGATATTTAAAGTTGTGGATTAAGATGTTGTTATGTGAGAAGGGTATTGTGCATGAAATTAGATTGATGTTTGGCTGATGTAAATCTGGAGCTACGCAAAGTGGTAAGAGATTCATGGTAGATCATGACAGCTACATTGAGACTAAGTATATTCCCTTGTTTGGATCTGAGAACAAAGAAGAATAAAAGAACCTTTCAACCCATACAAGTGTGTCATAGTCTGGCTTTGGAGATCATCAAGGTGCCTCTGGGATTCCTCAGCCTGCCACTCCCATCACACCTCATCCCCACCTCCACCTCCCCCATTTAACATGGTTCATATAGTGAAGATGCATGTTTTAAAGAGTTAGGGATCAGAGGATTCCGAGAAATTTTAGTTTGTTACGGAAGTAGTATGGAGATCGTAGCAAGTCACTAATGAAGATACAAATGAACCTTAGCTTGTTATAGCGATGCAAGAAAGAGAATTTTCATGGTATATGAAGTACTCCACGATGCATTATAATGCTACATTGGATCAGACAAAGGCAATGATGAATACAAAATTTAAAAATCCTAAGTCGCAGTCCCAATGTATTACAGTGATAAAATAAATCAAGAAATTGGTAATTGAATATGTGTGGGAGGTAGATCAAATATTCAAGATTCTAATAAGAAAAATCATCTCCCAGATCCCCGATTAACAAAAAAAAGAGTGGTTTATAGTTGCGCTATTACAACATCTCATACTGCCATTATCACAGCAGAAGATTGCAACCCAAGCCGAAGCTTTGGAGATTGCAATAAAACTAGAAGCTTCACTAGTAGCATATATCAATATAGGGGTTGAACAGATCTAGACCCAGTTGGAGAGCTTACATATGGATCTGCAAGAATTGAAGAAGGGAAAACAAGTGAGGCTTGACATGAGATCAGAAGTTTGGTGTATCAAATGTAAAGTAGAAGATCACTATAAATATCAGTGCCCTGTATTTAGAGATTACATGAACAATGGTGGACCTAACCCGTTAAGCCCAACCAATACTTTATAGTGTGACTTATGCAAATTATCAAGCCATAACCCCACAAAACGTTTTCATATGGTGAAAAATAATGTTAAGACACCAAAGAAATTATTTTGTAATTTCTATAGCTCAGTGGGACATGATGACAGGAACTATCGAAACTATGATTTGATGATGCAATAGCCTCCTGGGGCATAAAAAATGAAAGTTGAAGGACGCGAAGATCATGGTTCTACCATAGTGCCTGGGGGATTCCAAGGCAGAGGTCGAGGATGAGGAGGAGGCGTTAGACAAGGTCAAGGAAAGATTATATGTTACAACTACGATAAGCCTGGACATTTTTCCAGAGATTTCCATAATCCAGTTTCCATATCTTGTAAGTATTATACAGAATTCAATCATCATATAGAATATTATCCTGTGTTATTTGCTAAAATGCAGGAAATGAGAAATTAGTAGGTTGCACAGAACTTGTAGATGATGAGGAATGAGCCTCGTGAAGAAGATAGATGTGTCAAAAAAGTAACAAGGAGCAACGTAGCAACAGGTGAAGACAAAGCAGAAGGAAAAATACATGTGGAGGATACATGGGTCTGGAACGCTGGAGAGAATAATCTTGGGTTCAATGTGCAGCAATCAATGGAAACCTTCATGGAAGCAAATAAGATTTTTATGAGCCCTGTACCTTCGACATCGACAGTGAAAACACAACTAATCCCGCAAAATAATAAACCCAAGGACATTACTGTGATGAAGGAATTTGATCCGACCGTTTGGAAATAATTTCTGTAGACCTATATGAAGCTACTAAGGGATCAAAAATTTGTAGAAGTGTTGCAAGATCTGATTGAAAACAGCGCTAAAAAAGAGGAGCTACAACATAAACAATGCGTAGCAAACAAAGTATACAGAAATAAGAGGAGAACTGGTAGGGAATTGCGGTTAACTACGTAGATAGGAGATTACGAGATGGATCAAGTAATTCTTGATTTAGGATCATATGCAAATGTGTTTCCAAAGTATACATGGGAACGAATGGGGTGACCAAAGCTACAATTGTCACCAATTCAGCTGATAATGTCCAACAATCATTAAATTATTCCTATGGGTCGATTGCAGGGCATTTTCGTAGACATTGATGTAGTAAGCGTGTTGTCAGACTTTGAATTCATTAATTGTGGATGAAAACAATCTGTATCCTGCTTTACTTGGATTCGATTGGGATTATGATATGAATTCCATAATCAATCTAAAGATTAGAAGTATGGTATTTGAGAAGAATGGAACAAGGGTCATTGTTCCTTTGGACCCCTATGAAGGAGCGTGATATACATAACCAACCTATAATCAATATGGTGATGCAGATATTGACAATATCTATAAGTTAACTACACAGGATGAAGATTGGATCAACCCCACCGCAGATGGGAGTATAAGCTAGGACAAGGATAGTTCATGTGTTTCAGACTCTGATGAAGAAATTAAGAATTGGTAGAATCGGTTGCATGAAGTATATGGCAAGAGATGTCATAGAATTACCAGATCACTCTGCGGCATTACATAAAAGGTACATGACTTTCCCTATTATGATGGGACTAGAGATTCTAATTTTTTTCTTGATAGATTTGAAGAAGCAGTACCTAAAGACTAGAGGTTTCAATCTCTAGATGTCGTGTTGAGATATACACCCACTAGGTGGTGGGGTATGCATAAGGGGAACATTAGAAGCTGGGGGGAATACATTAGATTTATGCAGCTCACATTTGGTCAAGATAATACTAAACTTGAAGGGAATTATGATAGCAAGGATCATCCTAGAGGACACATATACCAATGGACTACCATGTGGGGAAAATATTTGACACCAGAATGGGTACATACTTGTGTTCACACATTAGATGTGGTACCTATGAAGCGGTACTGTTATCACCCAAAAAAAATTCAAAACATCATTGTGTCAAGTTTGTTTTTGGTCATGGTTCAAAATTGGGTTTAGAAGTCAATTTAGGATTTGATCAAGGGTAGGTTAGATTTTCAGAAGTTCAAAGCCCATCCTTAAGTTCAAATAACATCTTTTTTAAGGTCCATTCATTGTCAAATATCCATAATTTCCATTTGTGGGTCATTTCATAAAGTTTCGGGTCAAAACTATGCAATTAGCCATGAAACCTCATTTTCGTAGTGCCACTAGTTCAAAAAATTTGATTTGTGCTACGAAAGCGCTAATTTTTTCGTAGCGCAAATAGGGAAAAATACACTGTCGGCACTATGAAAGCGTGGTTTCTAAATTGTCTTGTCATCTAAGCTAGAAAAGGTCAAAAACCATTGGAAATGGTAAGTTAGTGGTATGATGAGTCAGTTAATGATGGGATTCAATGTACTTACCCACATTGCAGTCATCATGCTCATGATAGGGTATGAATGAGGCATCATTCAGTTATGAGATGACATTTTAAATTCAAAATCTTGCCTAATTGGTCATTCTTGTTTCCTTTTCCTCCATTCGAGTGTCTAAGCTCTGAAGTGTCAAGCCAAACCTGTGGCTATTCCATACAAAGGTTTTCTACATCTTAATCAAGTGAGGCTGATATAAACTAATCAAGCGAGGCTATTGTTTCACATATTCAAGCGAGGCTAACAGGATTTCTGTGAAGCATGGCAGAGGAAAAGAAAGTCCATAGAGGGGGACACTGCTTGAGACATAAGCCTGAAGATATGAAGGCCATAATTGAAGACCTAGCAGTGATGGAGGCTATCAAAAAAGTAGTTTGTCTTTAGTTTTGTGAAAATTTGCAAGGTTTTCACACACAGGTTTCCAAAGAATTTTCCTTGAACTTCAATGGAAAAACTACCAAGGTTGGGATGCTAAGTGTGTTAATTTCAATAGAGATTATTGTTGTTGTTACAGAGATATCAAGTGGTCAAGAAACTTGGTTTAAGGGTTTCAAATTTTATATGGATAAATGTAAAGAGTTTATGAAACTTGAGTATGCAGATATGGACCTTAATAATGCTATCCCTAGAAGCTACATCAAAGACACTTATGCAAAGCTATTGCTCCACATTCAGAAATATTTTACATGTGAAGGTACATATCATAATGTTTACCCATATCATTTCAAGCTTCTTCTGCATTTCACTGGTAAGATTTTGCTCGATTTGCCTTTTTATCTGCATAGTAGTCTTGCAAAAATGGCTGATAAAGTACAAGCCAAATCTGAAGGTTGTGAAACATCTTTGTTTCATCATGGTTTGATGAAGCTATTGATTTTGAATGAGCTTCAGAAGATAGGCAGGGATTGGTCATCCTTTTTTTTATAAATGGTTTTGAGTTGGAAACCCTAACTCTTGCTAGAAACCCTAAAACTAAAGGATCTCCATCACCACCAGTAGCAGAGTCTTGTCAACCTGTGGTTGCAAAACCAAAGGAATTTGCAAAACTGAAGCCAAGGAAACAAGTTGAGAAAAGGACAGAGCAGACACAAGTGCTTGTCATACACCAACTCCATCACCTGCAAAACAGAGGTCAAAGATTTTCAAAGAGGAAAAACAAAAACAAGATGTCAGCAAGCAGGAAATCAAAAGAGTAACAAGAAGCCAAGAAGTGGCATTAAAGGGAAAATAATTTGATACAAATACAAAGGACATCCCAGTAATGAATGGAAATTTAGATGACATCCTTCATGCAATTGACATAGAGGAGACACCCATTGTTCAAGCTGAGTTCATTAGAGAAGATGAGCATAAACAAAAAAAGGCTAAGTCTGCAAAAAACCTTGAGTTTAAAGGGGAGGATGCAGCCTTCATATTTCAAGCAAGAAAATCTATAACTAGGCATGCTAATATACTCATAAATTTTTCAAATCAGCCTTCGTAAATCTATAACTTTTGCAAGATCAGCCTTGCATGAGTGTATCAACAGTTCATCACCTGTCAAAATCAACTCATATACATAAAGTACAATGATCAGCAACTTACCCTCCACCACAATCTGGTATAGGTTTGGATCCGCCTCACTCTTGGAGAATCCAAGTCCGGTGAAATAACTGTCTATCCATGTGTACCAAGCATGAGGTGCTTGTTTCAGCCCATACAACGCTCTCTTGAGCCTACACACATGCGACTCACTGCTGAAGATCTCGAAACCTTCGGGCTGCTCTATGTACACCTCCTCCTCAATCACCCTGTTGAGGAACATAGTCTTCACATCCATTTGATGAATGTGCCACCCCATCTACGCTGAGAGAGAAATAATCGTCCGTATGGAAGAATACCTTGCAACAGGTGCAAAGGTTTCCTCATAATCGATCCCCTCAATCTGTGAAAAGCCTTGGGTAACAAATCTTGCCTTGTAGTTCTCCACACCCCCGTCAGCTGCCTGCTTCACTTTGTAGATCCATCTTGAACCCACCACTAATTTCCCTTCTGGCCTTGGGACAATATCCCATGCACTGTTTCTGACAATCGAATCATACTCTTCCACCATGGCATCTACCCATGCGGGATCCTCCACATCTTCCTCAAAAGAGGATGGCTCCGTCATGATACACTTTCTCATAAGAGCCATGTATCCAGTATACTGGTCAGGTGACTGTCTCTGTCTGCGCTATGATTTAGGTGCTCCTACAACCCTCTCTACATCTTGAGCCAGTCGCTCAGCTTCTGTAGTGCGCTTCCGCCCTCTGATGGTTGGCGCTGCATGAGTGGTCTCTTCCACTCCATGAACCTCCTCTTGTGGCTGATACACATCCAGAGACTCATCCTTAGGAACTAATAGCTCCTCATCTGCATGCAAGTGTGGCTCCCTCTCAAGCGAACACTTCATGGCTTTCTCCTCATGAAATTTGATATCCTACCGCACAATAGTCTTGCGACTATCTGGAAAATACACATGATAGTTGTGGGGTGTATCAGTGTACCCCACAAATATCCCAACCTTTGCAGTCAGCTCTAGCTTCTTCCTGGCATCCTTCGTCACATGAATGTAAACAGGTGAACCAAAAATCCTCAAATGGGAAATATCAGGCTGCTTACCAAAAAACGTCTCCTCGGGTGTACTCATGCCAAGTATCCTGTGAGGACAACGGTTCTGCACATATACTGCAGTATTGCATGCCTTAGCCCACAAGTGTATGGGAAGGCCCTGATCATGCAACATCGCCCTTGCAACACCCACGATCATTCTATTCTTCCGCTCAGCAACCCCATTATGCTGTGGGTTATGAGGTGCTATGAGCTCTCTTCAAATTCCTTCTGCACTGCAAAAGTCCTTGAATTTGCTAGAGATGAATTCACCACCATTGTCGCTCCTAAGAGCCTTCACCTGCTTCCTCGATTATTTCTCAACCAGTGCCTTTAACTCACAAAACTTTGAGTATGTATCGCTCTTCTTTTGCATGAAGAAGATCCAACAGTTCCGAGAAAAATTATCAACAAATATCACATAGTACCTGTGATTTGCTGTCGAAGCTACTGAGAAATGTCCACACATGTCTATGTGAATTCTCTCAAGGATCATCGTGGCACGACTATCCGTCTCATGAAAGGTGGCTTTCACAAATTTTCCCAAGGTACATCCCTTGCACTGATCTGACTACACAAGAGTACCCTTAGGAAGCCCAGTAGAAATATACTACAGTATCTTCAAAGCTCCATGGTGAAGGTGGCCCAATCTCCAGTGCCACATCTCGCCATCATCCCAACTCACCACTCCTTCTGCCTTGCCTGCCATTGTTGTGTAGCCATCTACCTACAATTGATAAAGGTTCTTAACTCGAACCCTATCCTTCGGGTCTCACCAGTTGCCTTACTGCGTAGGAAAGCCTTTCCCTCGCTAAAGACAACATCATATCCCTTGTCTTCTAACATCGCCACAGAGATCAGATTCTTCTTCAATCCTAGAACACGCATCACTTCCTTCAATACGAAGGGTTTACCAGACTCCAACTCAAATGAAATGGTACCGAAACTAGTCGCATTGTATCTACCATCATCGCCCATCTCGATGTGCACTCCAAGATCTTTCTCATCCAGATCAGTAAACAAATCTCGATCTCCTGTCATGTGAAAAGATGCACCACTGTCAAGAAACCACACTGAACCCATCACACTTGA
Source organism: Pinus albicaulis (assembly GCA_034641835.2). NCBI lineage: Eukaryota > Viridiplantae > Streptophyta > Pinopsida > Pinales > Pinaceae > Pinus > Pinus albicaulis. Next base: position 54,474 of record JAXQQM020065697.1, on the reverse strand, counting down.
GACCAAGCATGCGATTAGCGAAAAATCCAGCTCAAACTTCGAGGCTAAGGCCTCTCCAGCTGCAGATCCAACAGCCTGCTTATTTTTCTTCTTCTGTGGACAACTAGTGGCATAATGTCTGTGTTGGTGACAGTGAAATAACTTCACCTTGGACATGTCCTGCTTCTTGCCTTTCGCACCGGATTGAGAAGCATGCTTCTTTCTCTTCCCCTTCTTTGCTTTGGCAGCCAAAGCACAATTTTATTCATCTGAGTTCTTTGATGAAGATCTGTCCCTGGTACTTCGCCTTATCTCCTCTTGCACAATATCTGACCAAAGTCGCTCCCATCCTGGCAATTTCTCCTGACCATTGACAAAGTCCTGATAGGAATGCCAACTCTTCGCAAGCCCAAGGAGAGCCAAGCTCACCAAGTCCTCGTCATCAACAGTAACCCCCACACTTCCCAGCTCATCCCTACATTGGATGAACTTCGTGAGGTACTTGGGCATACTGTCGCCTTTCTCCATTTTTATGTTCATGAGTTTATCCTTGAGTGCCAACTTCCTCTGGTCACTCTTGCTTTGAAATAAATATGTCAAAGCTTTCCACATCAAGAATGGAGAAGCCTTACCATGAAGGCTGGACACTATTTGATCCTTCACACCTTCTAATAGAATCCTTCGACACTTTGCTGTCTTCTTTTGCCATGCGTTAAGTACGGCAGAATCACTAGAAGTAGGTTTTGGAATTTCTGCATCTATGAACTCCTTCAACCCATTGTCATCTAGCACTGCCTCCATCCCGTCCTTCCATGAAATATAATTTGAGCTACCCTCAATGGCATACTCCAATCGCAATCCGTTGAAAGACATCTCAACTTCGACACCAAGAAAACACTACTGCAAATTCGAATTCCACCAGCACAAAACTCAACCGCTTCAATGTTTTGAAATTGCTCCAATGATCAATATCGCTCTGATACCATGTATAAAATTTGAATAAATGATATATTATTCACTGATATTCTCCTGATCACACACTATTTTAGCTTCATGCACAAGACAGAATCTCTTCTACCATTGATCATTACATGCGGAAATAAAATCATTTGCATGCGCACATTAAAACCATAAACAATCACACATATGAACACAATATTTCATGGGAAATCTTAAAGATGAAAACCCCAACTATCTGTATATTATATGTCATAGAGATCATGTAACAATCATTGTACAAAGCTCCTCACAAGCTCTCAGCACAACCTCCAATTGCTACACACTAATCAAGCTAGATCTAGCAAAACACATGCTCCAATCTCTGCCACCTGATAGCCAGCCTCTATTGCGTAATCAATGTTGTAGAATGGCTCATAAATAACTTCGAACCACCTGGCTTGTATTGCGCAATCCTCATTGGCTTCTCCAATCACTGGTTTTTGTAAATCATGCAACAGTATAGTCACAACTGATAGTCACATTGCTCTTTCACCTATCTCTTCACTGGTATCCACTGAAACTGTCCATGCACTGAAGTTAACTGATGTATTCTTTAGTTGATTAATGAGTTTATAATTAGTGAATTAATTATTAATTAATTCACACCACTCTCACTAGTGTATCAATCGGTTAGACTAGAAACAACTAGCTCAACTATGTTTAGATTAGTTAAACTGAACACAACTCCATTAACTTCCTCAATCAACTCCACCAAACTCTCTCACATGAGTTCTAACTGAATTATCCATGCAATAGCTCCACTTAACCCTTAGGAATAGCGTAATTCCTTCTGTCAGCTCCTGTGCCACATTTGTGCACTTAACTGAAGTGCTCCAAGAGAATAAGATAATGTTTAAAGTCCAAATATTATTTAGAGCTAATAATATTCGACATATCTATTTTTAGACTGGAAATCTAAAAATAGATTCCCTCCAATATGTCTAAAAATAGAAGTCCATCTATTTTTTCCGACTTGACCAACCATCCACAAATAGCATCCTACAACTCATAGAATATGATCCATATGTCTAAAAATAGACTTTGCGCCAAAAATAGCCTGCGGGCCCACTTAGTGAAGGCGACTCTTTTCACTAAGCTCATCATCTTGTTGCAATCTCAAGAGATATGATGTAATCAGTTTTATTTTTATTTTTGGTACATTTGCAATTTTCATTTTGGAAAATTTTGGAAAAAATTTCCCAGTCAACAGTTTCGTAGCGCAGACAGTGTAAAAAGGGAGAAAAGCACTACGAAACTGTTGTAGCAACTTTTCTTGCTCTTCTTCATCAAATTTTGAGAGGTAAAAACATGAATCAAGAAATGAAAATACTGAGGAGGATGTATTTAAAGATAATTAAGTTAGTTTTGGAGGAAAGAGGTCAATATTTTGAAGAAAAAAGGGTAAAAGAGCAGCGCTACAAAAGGCGCTACGAAACTGTGTTTTTTCCTAGCGCAATCTATTACAGCTCATTTGAACAAGTTTGAAGATGGTTTGGGATAGCTAGAGCTTAGGGAGGATTTTGGGCAGGTGCTATTTCAATTTTTAACAGCAAAGGATCTCGAAATAATGAGTTCATGATGGTCAAAATGTTTTAAAAGTGCAAAGAACCCTATGCCTAGAAAACAGGGGACTGTTTCCTACTTTGATGGAGGTCAACATTATGGTCATAAAGATTTGAATCCTATCATCTAGATTCAACCCTGTGTTAATGCATTTGGAAAATGATGTAATTTAATTAAGATAAGGTTTTTATAGATAATTGATTAGGGAGTTTGAATCCTATTTAAGCGTATCATCTAGATTCTACCATGTGTTAATACATTTGGAAAATGATGTAATTTAATTAAGGTAAGGTTGTTATAGATAATTTATTAGGGAGTTTGAATCCTATTTGTAATGGGATTGTTTAGTAGACTAGCTGTCTTTTTGTAATAAATACCATGTCATATGGTTATGCAAGGTGTCAAGAGTTAGGAATTCGATGTATCTAGCACAAGATAAGATTATCTCATGTTGTAAATGGTCTATAAAGGACCAAGAAGTCAAAGGTATTAGGGTTGGACATTTTTTGGCAAAAGACTGTGTTTATTGTAATTGACTGGTTTTCAGTTAATACAGAAGATTTCTACTTAACCAAATTGAGATTCATAAGGAGTTTTAGTGTGTTCTTATTCTATTTTCATCTATCTATTATCCCATTGTAGTGGATTTTGTATATGTTACTCAGAATTCATCTTTGATTCTCTGACTTCCTATATAGATGAACTGAATGTGTTTTTTGCAGTTTCACATGTGTATCTCTTGACTAAAACTCTGATATGCCTCAACTTCCATGTTAAGTATATTTATTGGTTTTACTGAAACTATTTTGACTACATATGCCCAATGTGTACTTGCTAATGTGATTTTCAACCTACATTTATCATCTATCTTATTATTACCCCACATGGAGTTAGCCATCTATATTTTATCAAAAATCATCAACCCTTGAGAGAGCCCTCTCGGGTTGAGGAGGCTAAGCATCAATCAAAAGGTTGGTTTGAAACAATTACATGAGATTGATTTGATTAGCAACCTATCAGGTCCAATTTTGTGATAACATTTTGGTGCGTCTACCAAGAGACCGAAGGTGAAAATTTTCCCTGGGAAGAACGACAAAGTTTTAGTTCTAAGGTCTGAGAGAAGCAAACACTTATGCACATGTTAGGGTCCCGTGATTTGGCTGATTGGAAATCCAAATGATAGTGTAACATCAAACCAGTCTTTGGAGCCCAAGGACCTAGCCTTCTTGGACTCAGAGAGGGCTCTCTCTATTTGTGTAAGGGATATCTGTGTGTTTTCTTATTGTGTTCTTGATTTTAGGCTAGTTATGAAGTAGGTTTTTGGTTTTGGTTTTTAGGTTGTGAGGGATGAATCGATCAAAGATATAATATAGGTAAAAAGATGTCAGATCAACTGGGCTATGGGGTCAAAAAGGCCAAGAAAGCTTTCAGATGGTGATACAAGGTTGCTGAAGGGCCGATTTGATTCGAGGTAAAATGTATATTTGGGCAAAATGGAGTGAGATGGACATTAATTTTGTGAAGGACAAAGGATTTCAAACATAACTAGTTTAATAGCTGGCATAAACATGGTAGGGCTAACCATTAATCATGAGAAATGTAACTATAAACTGATCAATGTATACAAATAAACATTCAAGCCATGCATAGAGATATATAACTCTCTAACTTTAGGAAATGGCTATCAAAGTTTGGGGAAATACATTTAAGACAAACAAACAACTCAAATCACTATGTAACATAGTATTTCAAGCTATTGGGCACTTTGAAAACAAGATTGCATAGTTTTAGGCAAAGGGCAAGATCAGTACAAGACCTCATTGGTTCAACAAATGACAATCTAATCAATCAAAGAGAGGTTTCATAGGTGGAGCTATGGCTAGCCATGAGTAAGCAGGGCATACCGTGAATCATACTTAGCATGCATAAAACCATAAATGAAACAAGCAAACAATATTCTTAAGTTATTAAAGAGCAATCAATGATTCTTTAATGTGACTAGGAATGAAGAAAACATAGAAGCTATAAAGAAACAGGAAATTTGAGGTGCCTCCAAGGGCATGTCTCAAATATATTCTCTACTATCTTATAGCAAGCAAGAACATGGAAGTATGAATGAAAACTAAGAAACAAAATAGAGAGAGAGACACTATACCATTCTACCAAGTCATGGAATCCAACAACAATCCTCTTTCATCATCCAAAAACATCCAAGAAACTATCCAAAAGCATGAGACAAGTGTTTCTTCCAAGCTTATATGACCATATATTGCTTCTATTCATCAATTTCAGCCTAGTTTACAATGAAATCCTTTGGAATATATAGGCCAAAGTGAGGAAAACCTCTTAGTTCAAATTGCAATCTCATTGGCCTATCCAAAATATCTGATTTTGCCCTTGAGGCTTTGCAAAGCCCAAGGCACAAAATATCTAATAAAATATCTCAAAAATGCTAAAAAAGGGAAATATATTGACTTTTCATAACTAATCATGTACAAAAATAGCTAAACGCGCATGAAGAAAAGTCACTTTTGAAAGGTTCAATTTTTACAAAAATACTTAAGAAATACATCAGCAGAAAGTCCCCTGACTTGCCGACAACTTTTGGAGGCCTTCCTGATGTCGGAACGAGGCCCGTGATAGCTCGTTGGAAAGCTCTAAATGTATTTTTTCTGAAAATTATTATTTTTCTCCCAACTGACCACTATAAGTCTTTAATAAATAGACCTGTGTGTAAAAACCCAAAAAATAGGCCTTGCTGATAAACGGGGCAGAGTGTAGAAAAAGTGAGTGTTTTTCGCCATTTTGGGGGAGCAAATGATCTTCAATTGATCTGAAAATCGCTGAGTATATGCCCCTAAAATTATGGCATCCAATGATACCATTTTCATCCCTTGAGGATGCCCCAAACTGAAATGGAAATGCCCATGAGTTTTAGCCAAAAACCCAAAAATGACAAAAAACCAAAATTTGTCGAATTTCGCCCAATTTTGGCAAGCATGACCCTCAAGGGTTTTCAGAAACATGCTGCAAATCTGAGGCCAAAATTTGGAGCTTTGAGGTGTCTTTCCTCAATTTTGGTGTCGGGCGCTTCCTTTTAGCCTCCTTGAGTTTTTCCTGAGTGGCCTTCAATTTCCGCTGGGCAAACTGATTGAGTTTCTTATAATGCCCGGTCATCCTCCGTTGAAGGTCCAAGTCTCTATTTTCCTTCTCCAACTTCTTCTCCAAGTGATCATTAACCCTCTCAATCCATGCTTCCCGATTGTTCTCTATCTCTTGTGTGAACAATGTAGTGAGAGGGGTAGATTGGAGAAGGGCATCTCATTAGGGGAATTTTGAGGTCTAAAATGGGCCTCCTGAGAAAAATGTACAACAAAAATAAACTTTATAACAACCAATAGGATTCAAGGTGATGATGTCAACCATGGGGGATGATTTACCATTTTTTAAATAAAAGGGTAAAAATATTAAAAAATAATAAAATAATAAAACTATTTTTTCAACTCGTATTTTCAACTTATATCCCACAATTTTTACTCAAATTTCAAGTGGGAGTACTCGTTGGATGCAAAATTTAATTCCTCATACAAGGAGTACCCATGTTGTATACTTTCGATGAACTCTACTACACGAAAAATGAGAAATACATAAAAAATGTGATTGTAATCACGTTTTTTATGTATTTCTCATTTTTCATGTACTAGGACCCATTGAAAGTATGCAACATGGGTACTCCTTGGATGGGGAATTAAATTTCGCATCCAACGAGTACTCCCGCTCGAAATTTGAGTAAAAAATTTGGGAGATAAGTTGAAAATATGAGTTGAAAAGTAGTTTTTTCATTTTTCCCTCTAAAATTTGATGATGTCATCAAATCTTATTTGATTTTTTCCACTATTATTTTATAATTTCCTTAGGAGGCCCATTTTAGACCTAAAAATTCCCCAATTTCTTCTTCCTTTTGCTTCTCAAGGGCTCGTTTGAGCCCCATGGTTCTTAGCCTCTTTCTCCTGGGCTGATCTTCATCTTCGTCTTCATCGAACTCACCCATGAGTTCTTCTAATCTCACTTGTGCTTTAGAGGCCTCTTTTTTGTATTTGATGGCCTGTGTCTCATATATAGCCATATGGACACTCATCTGTTTGTTTTGAATTTGAAAAAAGTGATTGAAGTTTCTAGCCCTCTCAAGATCAGTCCTCAAAGCATCAATTTGGTTTTCTCTATTGATTAAGAGAGTTTCAAGGATTCGGGCTTCATTGTCGTTATCATCACTTTGAATTTGAATTATGTCGAAGTACCTCTCCTTTTCATGACTTCTTTCTTCTTTCTCCTTTCCTTTGCTTTGGGTGGCTCTTTTAGTCTTCCTCCTCTTGGGCAATTCGACAATGGACTTCTTGGGCAATTTTCCCTTGCTACGGAGGGCCCTAGTAACATTTGGAGTTACAACTCTAGGCACCCTTTTCCTTGATATCTGGGGCTTGTCCACTTTCAGAGAAGAGAGCATGGCCCCTTGCCTATGAGAGGCAACTAGCACATGCTCCATTGGCTCTTTACCCTTGCTACTTTTCTCATCATTCTTGCCACTATCTTGGATTTCTTCATGGATGTCTTGACTGTCCTTTTGCATTTCTTTTTTAGGGTTGTCCTCCTCACTGTGTTGCGCCTGTTCATCATGCTGCCCTTCTTCTTCATGAGGCCGTTTTTATTTTTCATGAGGCTGTTGTTCATCATCATGTGGCTGCCTTTGTTCATCATACTGCACCTGTTCATCGTGCTGCACCTGTTCATCATCATGCTGCTCATCATTATGCCGCTCATCATCATGCTGCTCATCATCATCTTCCTCTTTATCATGCCCTTCTTCCCCTTGCTGCTCTGCCTCACTGTGTTCTTCTTCCCCTTGCTGCCCTGTTTCACTATGATGTTGCTCATCATCATCTTCCTCATCATCCCCTTGCTGCCCTATTTCATCATGATGTTGCTCATCATCATATTCCTCCTCTTGCTCATGCTTTTCTTCCTCATCATGCTCTTTTTCTTGTGCAATGGGAAATTTGAGCTTCTTGGGAATAGGATTGCTTGAAGAAGGCGAAGGATGGTGAGTGGAAGGTGAAGTAGATGTATGAAATGAAGGGACAATGGCGAAATACGGATGTGTAACGAAAGTATCCCAAGAGACTTCCTTCTTCTCAAGCTGATGAAGAATGATAACCTTGATGAGGGAGTGATGGAAAAGGCAGGCTCTCTGCTGAGAAGGAGGCTTTTTCTGAACAGTGGAGGCCATTTTCTCAATACTTCTATGTAGGAAGAAAGGAAGATTTAAAAATTTGGCTCTCATGAAATGCATGAGCAATCGGACATGATAGGTATAGACTCGGGAGAATCTTCCCTCGCAAGTGAATTATTTCATGATTATCTTCATGAGGGGGGCATAACTAGTCAATAGATATGAGAAGGGAAAAATGGATGGCCATGAATCTCTATGCTCAGGCTTCAGAAAAGGCTTGTATTGTTCTGAGTCCAAGTGGCTTTGTTTAAACCACTTCTCCCTGACATAAGGGATTTTGGTGGCCTTGGAAATGGACTTTGGAGAGAATTTGAAATATAGGTTCGCCAGCTGAAAGTGCTTCTCTTGAAACCTCAAAGCACAAATATGTATCAAAGGGGAATAGCTCTTCACCTCCTGCACCCTTTGACAAAAATCTAGACACCCAACCTCATGAAAGTTAAACAAGACTAATGGATGAGCATTTACCTCTTCAGTGGAAACAGGCTCAAACCTCCTGTGAAGGCCACTCCTACTGTCTTGCCTGGGAGGCATTTTTTTTTTAATGTTCTTTGCAAAACCAAGCTGTCTCAAATGGCTCTTGAAATGTTTTTCTCAATCACACCTCTGTCTTGCTTATCAGTCACTGTTTGACCAAGACAAACTGCTTCAAATGCTTTGTGAAATATTCTCCCAACACCAAATTTGTGCTCCTTCTAAATCACTGTTTTGTCCTCTTTTATGCCAGACAACAAGTATTTGTCAAATAAAAAGCACACAGTCAATTTGTTACTGGGTTTGGGAAATGTATTGAAAAGAGGTATCTGTGGCTTTCTTGTTAGAGCAAAGATCTCCTGGTGTTTTGACAGGAGCAAGACACCCTTCCCCAAACAAAACTCTTCTTGTTATTCACTGTTTATTTACAAAGGTAAACCAAAACACCCTCAAATTGATTTAAAATATCTTTCACCACACTCTGTTTTATGGGACAATGGAGGCAGCACTAGTTTGCTATTTCATAACACACAGAAGGAATTTTATAATGATCAAAATTCCACCTTATAAATAGTGTTTTTTCTTAGATTTTGTAGACAGGGGTTAATTTGTTTTTCACCATTGCTAGGACACCTTCAGCAATTATAGGCTCTCTTCTCAACACAAGAAGAAAAACATCTTTCTAGACTGATTTTGGGACCTTCAAACACATATTTTTCTTCTTTGAACTATGGTAGATGCACAGAGTTGTTGTCTCATATCATAAAAAAGGAAGTTTTATCCATATACCCAGCCTTCATCTTTTAGAACCATACTCCTTCACTATCACTGTTTTTGAAAATCAATAAGGGCTCTTAAAACCATTTCAACACTCCCCTCTATCACTTGAAATGGTCTGTGTCATTAGTACAAGGTTTATCACTTTGTTTGAAGGCAATTTCAGGCTTTTTGAAACTGATACAAACACACCACCTTTCACTATACTAATCTTGGGCAATCATAGCAACAACAACCTTGGATTTTGCTCAAATACCTTACTCTTCAATCACTGTTTTAGTCTTGAAAAACATGGCATCAATCACCTTTTAGAAATTCGAATGCACCAAGGGGCAATAAAAAATACCTTGCAGATGGCTTATGGTTCTTGCCTGATGAGTTGGGCAGCTTCAAAGATGCTTTTCGAGGGCTTTTTGATTGAGCGACATGTTTAGAAGGAAGAGTGGCGCGTTGTGTAGAGGAGTCAGGTTGGCCTTCAGGCAAAGGTGACCGTGCGCACAGGCGCGCCGCGCCACCGTTACAGCCCTTTGTAATTTGTGTTCTAAACGCACTACACGCTTTTCTAGGTGTGTTGCGCAGGCTTTAAGCCTCAAAAAACTCTGCAAATGGCTTGAAATTTCTTGCTTGGTCCGGTGAACAGCCAGGGGAGATGTCACTTTCATTTTTGTCGAAATTTTCTGAATAATGAAGATTTATCCACTGAGATTATCCTGATCATACATTAATTCGAATTCATGTATAACACATAACCTCTTCTACAATCAATCATCAATTTGCGGAAAATAGAAACAGTCGCATGCGCACATAAACACAATATGTAATGGGGAAAGCTTATAGCTGAAAACCCCCAGCTATTTTGTATATTATAATAGAAGATAACATGTAACAATCTCAGTACAATACTCCTCACAAGTACTCAGTACTGTCTCCAAAAGTTACACACAAACTAGCTCAGTTTTGAACAAGTCACAGGTTCAAAACTCATCCACTAATTACCTGCCTCTATTGTGCAATCCAAGTTGGTTGAATGAGAGATCCAAGTTCGAATCTCCTTGGCTTCAACTGCGCAATCATCATTGGCAATCTCCTCCAATGCTTGTGCAAATCTCATGCACAACTGTTGTCGCAACTAATAGAAAACTCACCCTTTCATCTACCTCTTCCACTGGTCTCCACTGAACTGTCCATGCACTGTAGTGAACTGATGTGTTCTTGAGTTGAATAATAAGTTAATAATTAGTGAATTAAATAATATTTAATTCACTCCACTCATTACTAGTGTATTAGCTAGTTAAAATAAACACAACTAGTTCAACTAAGTTAAACCGAACACAACTCCACCAACTGTCTCATCAACTCCACCAAACTACGCGAAGTCCCTACTTGAATTCAGCCATGCATGAGCTCACCAAACCCCTAGAGTCATCAATTCAACCAGTTAGATACATAGCCCATCAGTAGCTCAGGCCCAGGAAGTCTTTGAAAGAATAAGCGAAGTTTAGAGTCCAAATATTAAATAGGGCCCCAATAATATTTGATAGACCTATTACAGGCACCTTCCGAACATTTTGACCTCGGCTATGTATCTGAAATAACCGTCCATATGTTACCTGCTTGTGACCAATCATCCAAGAATAGCATCTTGCAACTCCTAGACCATGCTCCATATGTCTAAAAATAGACATAAATCCCAAAAACAGACTGCTTAAAAAATAACACCAGACCCACTTAGATGAAAGCGACTTCATTACATAAACTCCATCATCTTGTTACATTTTCAACACTCCCTCTCAAAAATATATGGATTATCTGCAACCCCTATCCTTCCTTTGTGGAATTCGAATTTGCTCCTGGTGAGCGCCTTCGTCAAGATGTCAGCATCCTGGTCCTCCGTGGGAACATATGAAAGTAACATGATTCTCCGCTGCACACAATCTCTGATATGATGGTACCTGATGTCGATGTGTTTGGATCTATCATGAAACACTGGATTAGCCGAGAGTTTAATGCAACTCTGGTTATCACAATAAATCACAGTAGGCTCCAAGTGCGACCCGAACAATCCGACGAGGATCTTCCTCATCCAAATAGCCTCGCATGCAGCCAAGCTTGCTGCCATGTACTCGGCCTCTGCTGAACTGAGTGCCACGGATCTCTGCTTCCTACTGTACCAGGAAACTGCTGTTGACCCGATGCTGAAAACTCCTCCAGATGTGCTCTTTCAGTCCGTTGGGCTCCCTACCCAATCTGCATCAGTGAAGCCGGAAAGCTTCGCTCCATCCTCCTGCCTGTACCATAGACCATATTCCGATGTGCCACTAAGATAACACAATACATGCTTGCCTGCCTTCCAGAAGAGCTTGGTAGGCCTAACCATAGCTTTCGAAATCTGGTTAATAGCATAGCATATATCGGGTCATGTATTGACCAGATACATAAGAGACCCCACCAACTGTCGATAGACAGTGGCATCCACTACCTCCGCTGAAGTAGCATCCTCCTTCCTCCAACCACCAGGAAGAGGAGTGTCAACAGGCTTGCAGCCTTGCATGTTGAACCTCTCCAGAATCTCCCGGGCATACTTGCCCTGAGAAACAAACAGTCCTCCACTGCGCCGCCAAATCTCCAATCCCAGGAAATAATGAAGGATGCCCAGGTCCTTCATCTCAAACTCTCGTGCAAGATCCTCCTTGCATGAAAGTATCAACTGCTCATCGCCAGTCACAATCAGATCATCTACATACAGTACGATGATCAACAGCTTCCCCTCCACCACAATCTGGTACAGGTTTGGATCCGCCTCACTCTTGGAGAATCCAAGCCCGGTGAAGTAGCTGTCTATCCGAGTGTACCAAGAACGAGGTGCTTGCTTCAGCCCGTACAGTGCTCTCTTGAGTCGGCACACATGCGACTCACTGCTGAAGATCTCAAAACCTTCAGGCTGCTCTATGTACACCTCCTCCTCAATGACTCCGTTGAGGAACGCAGTCTTCACATCCATCTGATGGATGTGCCATCCCATCTACGCTGAGAGAGCTAGGATCGTCCGTATGGAAGAGTACCTTGCGACAGGTGCAAAGGTCTCCTCATAATCGATCCCCTCGATCTGTGAGAAGCCACGGGTGACAAATCTCGCCTTATACTTCTCCACACTCCCGTCAGCCGCCTGCTTCACTTTGTAGATCCATCGCGAACCCACCACTGATTTCCCCACCGGTCTTGGGACAATCTCCCATGCACTGTTCCTGACGATCGAATCATATTCTTCAATCATGGCATCAACCCATGCGGGTTCCTCCACAGCTTCCTCAAAAGAGGATGGCTCCATCACAACACATTGACTCACAAGAGCCATGTATCCAGTGTACCGATCCGGTGACTGTCTCTGTCTGCGCTGTGCTGTAGGTGGTCCTACAACCTTTTCTGCATCCCGAGCCAGTCGCTCAGCTTCTGTAGTGCGCATGCGCCCTCTGATGGTTGGCGCTGCATGGGTGGTTTCTTCCACCTCCTGAACCTCCTCTTGTGGCCGATCCACATCCGGAAGCTCCTCCTTAGGAACTAACAGCTCCTCATCTGCATGCAAGTGTAGCTCCCTCTCAAGCGAACACTGCATGGCTTTCTCCTCCTGAAATTTTATATCCCGTCGCACAACAGTCTTGCGACTGTCTGACAAATACACCCGGTAGTTGTGAGGTGTATCAGTGTACCCCACAAATATTCCAACCTTTGCGGTCGGATCCAGCTTCCTTCTCGCATCCTTCGTCACATGCATGTAGACAGGAGAACCAAAAATCCGCAAATGGGAAATATCAGGCCTCTTGCCAGAATAAGCCTCCTCCGGTGTACTCATGCCAAGAACCTTGTGAGGACAACGGTTCTGCACATACACTGCTGTATTGCATGCCTCAGCCCACAAGTGAAGGGGTAGGCCCCGATCATGCAACATCGCCCGTGCAGCACCCACGATCGTTCTGTTCTTCCGCTCAGCCACCCCGTTCTGCTGTGGGTTATGGGGTGCGATGAGCTCTCTCCGAATCCCTTTTGCGCTGCAAAAGTCTTTGAATTTAGTAGAGATGAATTCACCACCATTTTCGCTCCTGAGAGCCTTCACATGCTTCCCCAATTCCTTCTCAACCAGCGCCTTGAATTCACAGAACTTTGAAAATGTCTCGCTCTTCTTCTGCATGAAGAAGATCCAGCACTTCCGAGAGAAATCATCAACAAAGATCACATAGTACTTGTGCTTTGTTGTCGAAGCTACAGAGAAAGGACCACACACGTCTGTGTGAACTCTCTCAAGGATCGTCGTGGCGTGACTATCCTTCTCGTGAAAGGTGGCTTTCACATACTTTCCCAAGGTACACCCCTTACACTGATCTGACTGCGCAAGAGTGCCCTTAGGAAGCCCAGTAGAAATCTGCTGCAAGATCTTCAAAGCTCCATGGTGAAGGTGGCCCAATCTCCTGTGCCACAGTTCGCCCTCATCATCCCGGCTCACCACTTCTCCCGCCTTGCATGCCATTGCTGTGCAGCCATCTACTTGCAACTGATAAAGGTTCTTGACTCGATCCCCTATCTTCCGGGTCTCTCCAGTTGTCTTACTGCGTAGGAAAGCTTTTCCTTCGCTGAAGACCACATCATACCCCTTGTCTTCCAACATCGCCACAGAGATCAGGTTCTTCATCAATCCTAGAACATGCAAAACTTCCTTCAATATGAAAGGTTTACCAGACTCCCTCTCAAAGGAAATGGTACCGATACCAGTCGCACTGTATCTACCATCATCGCCCATCTCGATGTGCACTCCAAGATATTTTTCCTCCAGATCTGAAAACAGATCTCGATCTCCGGTCATGTGAAATGACGCACCACTATCCAAGAACCAAACTGATCCCACCACACTTGAAACCAAGCATGCGATCAGTGAAAAATCCAGTTCGAATTGAGAAGCCAATGCCTCTCCCGCTGCAGATCCGACAGCCTTCTTATTTTTCTTCTTCTGCGGACAATTTGTGGCATAGTGTCTGTGCTGGTGACAGTGAAAACACTTCACCTTGGACATGTCTTGCTTCTTGCCTTTCGCACCAGACCGAGAAGCCTTCTTTCTCTTCCCCTTCTTTGCTTTGGCAGCCAAAGCGCAATTTTATTCATCAGATACCTTTGATGAAGATCCATCTCTGGTAGTCCTCCTTATCTCCTCCTGCATGAGATCCGCCCAAAGGCGCTCCCATCCCGACAACTTCTCCCGACCATTGACACTATCTTGATATGAATGCCAAGCCTTCGGAAGACCAAGGAGAGCCAGGTCCACCATGTCCTCATCTTCGACAGTCACCCCCACACTTCCCAGCTCATCTCTGCATTGAGTGAACTTCATGAGGTATTTGGCGATACTGTCGCCTTTCTCCATCTTGATGTTTCTGAGCTTATCTTTGAGCGCCAGCTTCCTTTGGTCGCTCTTACTCTGGAATAGATCTGTCAATGCTTTCCACATTAAATATGGAGAAGCTTTTCCATGCAAGCTGGATACAATGTGATCCTTTACGCCCTCCAACAGAATCCTTCGACATTTCGCCATCTTCTTTTGCCAAGCTTCGACTTCAGTAGGATCAGTAGGCTTTTGGACATCCATATCTACGAACTCCTTCAGCCCGTTATCTTCTAATACCTCCTCCATCCGATATTTCCATGCAACATAATTCGAACTACCTTCAAGAGCATATTCGAGTCGCAAACCGTTGAAAGACATTTTCAACTTCGGCACCAAGAAAACAATCTGTTGCAAAATTCGAATTCCAAACTCAAAAAACTCAACTGCTTCTGGATCTGTGATAAAAAATTATTTCTAGCACAGAGATTGAATGTATGGGCATTTACTGGATATATCACCTTTCAGAGAAAGGATGGATCCAGAGGCTACCTGGCCCGATAGAGACTCTGTCTACCAAAATAAAATTGTAATCACTGTAATAGATCCCGATGATCAATTCGCTCCGATACCATGTCAAAATTTGCTGAATAATGAAGATTTATCCACTGAGATTATCCTGATTATACATTAATTTGAATTCATGTATAACACATAACCTCTTCTACAATCAATCATCAATTTGCGGAAAATAGAAACAGTCGCATGCGCACATAAACACAATATGTAATGGGGAAAGCTTATAGCTGAAAACCCCCAGCTATTTTGTATATTATAATAGAAGATAACATGTAACAATCTTAGTACAATACTCCTCACAAGTACTCAGTACTGTCTCCAAAAGTTACACACAAACTAGCTCAGTTTTGAACAAGTCACAGGTTCAAAACTCATCCACTAATTGCCTACCTCTATTGCGCAATCCAAGTTGGTTCAATGAGAGATCCAAGTTCGAATCTCCTTGGCTTAAACTGTGCAATCCTCATGGGCAATCTCATCCAATGCTTGTGCAAATCTCATGCACAACTGTTGTCGCTACTAATAGCAAACTCACCCTTTCATCTACCTCTTCCACTGGTCTCCACTGAACTGTCCATGCACTGTAGTGAACTGATATGTTCTTGAGTTGAATAATGAGTTAATAATTAGTGAATTAAATAATATTTAATTCACTCCACTCATTACTAGTTGATTAGCTAGTTAAACTAATCACAACTAGTTCAACTAAGTTAAACCGAACACAACTCCACCAACTGTCTCATCAACTCCACCAAAATCTGCCACTGAAGTCCTAACTGAAGTCAAACATGCATGAGCTCACCAAACCCCAAGGAATAGTGTAATTCCTTCTTTCAGATGCATGAGCCACATCCGTAGCTCCAACTGAAGTGTTGTAAGAGAATAAACTGAAGTTTAGAGTCCAAATATTATTAAGGGCTAATAATATTTGACTGACCTATTTTTAGACAGCCAGTCTAAAAATAGACTTCGACCTGTATGTCTAAAAATAGAGGTCCATATATTTTTACCAACTCGACCAATCATCCAAGAATAGCATACTACAACTCCTAGACCATGCTCCATATGTCTAAAAATAGACATAGTCTAAAAATAGACTTTGCGCCAAAAATAGCCTGCGGGCCCACTTAGTGAAGGCGACTTCATTACACTAAGCTCCATCATCTTGTTGCATTTTCAACAGTTTTGAAATGCACAGTGAGACTTGGCAACGGTAAATTACTCCCTACCTCTTATATGAAAGAAAAATCAAACGTTTCATATAATGCTTTAGAGGGTTTGTGTGTTTGAAAAGACTTTTTGTTTTGTCAAAACATCAGCCATTTCCTTTGCAATTTTATCATTTTAAAACACTATAAAGACTCATCTTCAAACACTTCCTTTGACAAGATGTTGCGGTCGACTTTTGAAAGGTAACATAGTGATGATTCTCGTTGAAGTAAAAAGGCCTTTTTAAGAAACTGCAAACCCCTTCTACTACCTTTTCATTGTGTCTTATTAAAGAAGAAACTTTGTCACTTCTGCCTATTGCTGACCTTTTTTTTAAAAGAAAAAACCTTGCTCAAAACCATATAATGACTATAGATGCTCCATTTGAATGATATTTCCCTTTGACTGTGGGTGAAACCCTCATTTGTTTGGAGTGTTGTCTGCGAACTTAAAACATTTGGCATATCCTTTTCACACCTACTGTTTCTATGTTATTTATCTGCAAAGTCCCCTTGAGAAAAAAGGCTTAGATCACCTTTTTGTCTATTTTGATGAGTCTTTTCGAAAATATCTTTATGGACAGGAAGAACAAAGCTTCTTTGAACATTAACATCACTCTTTGGCCTATGTTAAACCCAGCTAATTTCAACTAATTTCAACTCTATTTTTTAAAGGAACAATGGCTAGATTTCATGTCTATTGATCAAGGAGAAAGATCTTTGGAAACTCATAATGAGATTACATACCTCAGTAGGGTTTGTTCATTTTGGCTTCAGATTGCCTTTGAAGGAAATCTCTAATAGAAGACAGTCAAACTTGTTTGATTATTACAGTACCACTGCTTCCCCACTGTTTTTAACACCATTTTTCTATCCATAAGCCTTCAGTTTCTTTCCTACTGCACTTAAAACCCACTTTTCAATCAGTGAAACCTATAGTCAATTTTTGAAACACCACTGTTGTGTTAGTGGTCTTTATCTATTGGAGACAAGGTGTTAAACAATTTCTTCAGGCAGTTTGAAATCATTGTCAGCTTTGTGCCCTTTAAATGAGGTCATCCTCTGTTCCTGGCCCTTTTCTTTTAGATGAGGGAGGCCTTTATCACATTTCCAAACCCTCTGCTTATAAAATGAAGGAGGTTTTCAACCAATGATCTGACCATCTACTCATGTTATGGAGGAGGTTTTCTCAGTCTTTCAACCCTCTGCTCATGTATGGAGGGGGTTTTCTCAGTGATGCCATTTCATCTGCTTTCAAACAGTGTTATATTTCCTTTCACTGCCTATTCATGCTTAAGCAGATAAAAGTGACAAATTGACAATATGCCATGAAGGGAATTTATCTGAGACATGTAATTCTGCTGTTAAAATACCTTTGTGCCTCTTTAGACATCACAAGTAACCTAACCAGTATCTGCTATTCATAAATCACTAACCTTTGGACTATGTTTGCAGGAGCTTATTGAAATAACTCTCTGTCCAGTACTCGCATCCCAGGCTCAAAACCACATGAGAAGCAGTTGTCTTCTCATCTTAAGTTTAATACTGTCTTATGGAACACTAGTACACTTATTCTCTTGAAAAAGACATTGAAACACTATACATCCACCTAATATCAGTTTGACCTATGGCATATGCATTGCTGAGACATCAAGGTTTGTTAGTGGCGCGA
This sequence comes from Pinus albicaulis, assembly GCA_034641835.2. NCBI lineage: Eukaryota > Viridiplantae > Streptophyta > Pinopsida > Pinales > Pinaceae > Pinus > Pinus albicaulis. Next base: position 36,568 of record JAXQQM020065697.1, on the reverse strand, counting down.
CTTAAGAGTGTATCAAGCTTTACTTGCAGAATAGGAAGGTTATCTAGGACTAGTTGATATTAGATAGAGGTTCTTTTGGCTTTAGGATAGTTTTCCAAGGGAAAATCGCCTAAAGCGCCACTACCTAACTGGAATATTCTCTTTGGAGCTGATGGACAAGTTTGTGTGACTGAGGTTGGATAGGGCTTTGACAATGAGGTTTTATCTCGTCATGGGATGATTGAAAAGGTTAGGAGGGAAAAAATGTTTATGGGTGTTTTCTAGCTGAAAAATTTGACATATTGGAGATCAGTTGCTAGAAAACTTAGCTTTAACAACTAGTCATCATCAACGGGTGAAAAATACTGATGACTAACAACACATATTGGCTATATTTCTTCTCTGGCAACTCCACACATCAAATAATCAATTGGAAGGTGACTCCACTGCTTGAAGATCAGTAGCTTGATGAAGTTTCAAGATGAATTCCATTGCAATAATAAATGCCAGATATGCCCCTATGAATCGGTCTCATATCCTAGTTTTCCAAATCCTATGCCAATGGTCGAATGGTTAACTAATCTTCCTATATTTAAAGATGAAAAGAAAGACAATGCTGCTATTCATTTGGTTAGATTTCATATGCATGTACACGGACTTAAGGTTCAGTTCTCCGAGGATTGTCTCATGAATATGTTTATGGCCACTTTAGGAGGAAAAGCATGGTCTTGGTATGAAAGCTTGCGAAATGGTTCATTATATTCTCTTGCTGATTTCCATGTTGCATTTTATGAGATGTATGAAGAGTATCATCCCTCCTTATTTCTAGTCAAAGACTATTGTAAACATTGTTTGAGTTTTATTGAATATTTGGAGAATTGTTATGAAGATGATGAATTCATGGATGACAAAATTTTAAAGGCCCTTCATGAAAATCCCTTTCATCACCAAGAAGAAAGGATATCCTCTTCCTTGGATGAAAATGAAACCCAACAGGAGCTTATTTATGAAAATCGTGTTACATCCTCTAAGTTTGAGGAAAATTTGCAGGAGACTTGTCAATCCTTTGATCATCAGGAGTATGAGAATCATTTCAAACAGCAAGAGGAAATATTGGAAGATAATTGCTACAATCCTCAAGTAAAGGAAGAAGTTTATTATTCTTGTCATTTCTTGCATCAGCCTACATAAAATAATGACCATACTAATGAAGAAGTGGGTGAAATTTTTTCTTTATCCTTGTCTTATAATCTGAAGTCATTTGAGTGCAAGTCAGAAGATAAGATTCAATTTGTGGATGAAGCTGCTAAGAATATTGGGAAAGACATTGAATTTTTTTGAAGGTCAAATTCAATCTTATTATCTTCAAGATCAAGATCAGTCTTTTAAAAATCTTTCCATGCTATAACACAAAGAGAGGGTGTTGCTTCCTTTCTCTTTTGAGATTGAGGAAGAATACACTATTTTTGAAAATCAGTTTGAACAACAGTTTGAGAGTACACAATTTAAATCTTGTGTGGCTGAGAAAAGAATATTTAAGTTGTCCAAAGATGCAGAATGGCATGAGAAGCATCAAACAGATCATGTCTTCTATCCAAAGATGCAGAATTTCATGAGAAGCATCAAATAGATCATGTCTTCTTTGATCCTATAGTTGACTACATGGAAGAGTTCTACAGTCTCGATTTACAGTTATGTTTTCATTATGAGGATCAATACATTTTATGTTGCCTTGGTAATTTCAGTATCATGCTTACTTTTGGTTCAAGTGCATTCAACAGGTTAAAATATCAAATCAGATCAATGAATGGCTTCACTGGAATTTTCATGTTGCTTGAGTTAAAAATGGATATTGCAGCTGATAGAGTAGGTAGGTGCATGTGAATAAGCTCAAAGTTGACTGAGCATCTTTTCAGTAGGTACGGATTTGGTTCTTCTGCAGTGATCATCAAGCTTGAGCCCGAGGTGAAGGCTATAAGAGTTTGAAAAAGACTTGGTAAAATTTCAAATTTTTTATTCCAAGAAGATAGATAACAGCACTAGAACTACTGGTTCTTTAGTGTACCACAGGGGCACACTATCCCAAGTAGAGCCACTGTTATCACCCAAAAAAAAATCAAAACATCATTCTGTCAAGTTTCTTTTTGTTCATGGTTCAAAATTCGGTTTAGAAGTCAATTTAGGATTTGATCAAGGGTAGGTTAGATTTTCATAAGTTCAAAGCCCATCCTTAAGTTCAAATAAAATCTTTTTTAAGGTTCATTCATTGTCAAATATCCATAATTTCCATTTCTGGGTCATTTCCTAAAGTTTCAGGTCAAAAATGTGCAATTAGCCAAGAAACCTCGTTTTCGTAGTGCCACTAGTTCAAAAAAGTTGATTTGCGCTATGAAAGTGCTAATAGTTTCATAGCGCAAACAGGGAAAATACACTGTCGGCGCTACGAAAGCATGGTTTCTAAACTGTCTTGTCATCTGAGCTGGAAAATGTCAGAAACCATTGGGAAATGGTAAGTTAGTGGTATGATGAGTCAGTTAATGATGAGATTCGGTGTACTTACCCACATTACAGTCATCATGGTTATGATAGGGTATGAATGAGGCATCATTCAGTTATGAGATGACATTTTAAATTCAAAATCTTTCCTAATTGGTCATTCTCATTTCCTTTGCCTCCATTCAAGCATCTAAGCTCTGAAGTGTCAAGCCAAACTTGTGGTTGTTCCATAAAAAGGTTTTCTACATCTTAATCAATCAAGGCTGATATAAACTAATCAAGTGAGGCTGTTGTTTCACATATTCAAGCAAGGCTGATTTAATTTATCAAGCGAGGCTGACAGGTTTTCTGTGAAGCATGGCAGAGGAAAAGAAAGTCCATAGAGGGGGACAATTCTTGAGACATGAGCCTAGAGATATGAAGGCCATAATTGAAGACCCAACAATGATGGAGGCATTCAAAAGAGTAGGTTATCTTCGGTTTTGTGAAAAGTTGCAAGGTTGCCACACACAGGTTTCCAAAGAATTTTCCTTGAACTTCAATGGAACAACTACCAAGGTTGGGATGCTAAGTGTGTCAATTTCACCAGAGATTATTGCTGTTGTTACAGATATACCAAGAGGTCAAGAAAATTGGTGTAAAGGTTTCAAATATGATATGGAGAAATGTAAAGAGTTTATGAAACCTGATTATGCAGATATGGACCTCAACAATGCTATCCCTAGAAGCTACATCAAAGACACTTATGCAAAGTTGCTACTCAACATTCAAAGATATTTTACTTGTGAATGCATATATCATAAGGTTTACACATATCATTTCAAGTTTCTTCTGCATTTCACTGGTAAGATTTCACTCGATTTTCCTTTTTATCTGCATAGGAGTCTTGCAAAAATGGTTGATAATGTACAAGCCAAATCTAAAGGTTGTGAAAAATATTTGTTTCATCATGGTTTATGAATGAGCTTCAGAAGATAGGCAAATATTGGTCATCCTTTTTGTTTATAAATGGTTTTTAGTTGGAAACCCTAACTCCTGCTAGAAACCCTAAAACTAAAGGAACTCCATCACCACTAGTAGTAGATTCTAGTCAACCTGTGGTTGTAAAACCAAAGGAATTTTCAAAATTGAAGCCAAGGAAACAAGTTGAGAAAAGGACAGAGCAGACACAAGTGCTTGATATACCAACTGCATCACCTGCAAAACAAAGGTCAAAGATTGTCAAAGAGGCAAAATGGAAACAAGATGTCAGCAAGCAGGAAATCAAAAGAGTAACAAGAAGCCAAGCAATGGAATTAAAGGGAAAAAGTGTTGCTACAAATAAAAAGGATAGCCCAGTAATGAAGGGAATTTTAGATGACATCCTTCATGAAATTGACATAGAGGAGACACCCATTGTTCAAGCTAAGTTCATTGGAGAAGATGAGCATAAACAGAAAAAGGCTAAGTCTGCAAAAAATCTTGAGTTTTAAGGGGAGGATGCAGCCTTCATCTTTCAAGCAAGAAAACCTATAACTAGGCATGATAAGAAACTCAAGGACGACAATAAGGAAGTTCAAGAACCTAATGAGACAGCTAAAGCCCCTGAAGAAGTGGTTGATCTCTCATCACCTACAGTAAAGCATGCAACCAGCAGAGCAAAAAAGGGAAAAGAAGAAATGACAGATTTTAAACATATTGAGGAGAAATTGAGGTTAGCAAACCAAGAAATTGTTGTGATGAGAAATATGGCTAGAAAGCACAGTGTTGAGAAAGCAAATTTTAAATGAATGAAGGCATTATGGGGAGGTAAAACTATTTCTATTTCTGAAACTCCAAGCAGTTTTTCACATGGACAGTCCCAGCAATAAAGGAAGCCAAATTTGTCAGAGTAATAAATACTTACTTGAGAGCTAATAACAGGAGACTTAAAGATCAAGTGGAGGACTTGGAGCATCAGCTGAAATTGATTTAGGATGAGTTAAAGAACAAAGGTGTTAAAATGACAATCATTGAAGAGTCAAAAGCTAAATCAAGTAAAGATGAAGAAGGGACCTCATGAAGGCTGAAATGACTGTGTTTTCAGTTCATATGGATTTTTGATATGTTGGAATCAATTTTATTTTGAGTTTTGGTACATTTTCAATTTTCATTTTGGAAAATTTTGGACAAAATTTCCCACTCAGCAGTTTTGTAGCACAGACAGTGTAAAAAGGGAGAAAAGTGCTACGAAACTGCTGTAGCAGCTTTTCTTTCCCTTTTTCATCAAATTTTGAGAGGTAAAAACATGAATCAGGAAATGAAAATATTGAGGAGAATGTATTTAAAGATAATTAAGTTATTTTTGGAGGAAAGAGGTCAATATTTTGAAGAAAAAAGGGTAAAAGAGCAGTGCTACGAAAGGCGCTACGAAACTGTGTTTTTTCCTAGCGCAATCTATTACAGCTCATTTGAACAAGTTTGAAGATGGTTTGGGATAGCTAGAGCTTAGGGAGGATTTTGGGCAGATGCTATTTCAATTTTTAACAGCAAAGGATCTCGAAATAATGAGTTCATGATGGTCAAAATGTTTTAAAAGTGCAAAGGACCCTATGCCTAGAAAACAGGGGACTGTTTACTACTTTGATGGAGGTCAACATTATGGTCATAAAGATTTGAATCCTATAATCTAGATTCAACCCTGTGTTAATGCATTTGGAAAATGATGTAATTTAATTAAGATAATTTTGTTATAGATAAGTGATTAGGGAGTTTGAATCCTATTTGTAATAGGACTGTTTAGTAGATTAGCTGTCTTTTTGTAATAAATACCATGTCATATGGTTATGCAAGGTGTCAAGAGTCATGAATTTGATGTATCTAGCACAAGATAAGATATATCATGTTGTAAATGGTATATAAAGGACCAAGAAGTCGAAGGTATCAGGGTTGGACATTTTTTGGAAAAAGATTATGTTTATTGTAATTGACTGGTTTTCAGTTAATACAGAAGAGTTCTACTTAACCAACTTGAGAGTCATAAGGAGTTTTTGTGTGCTATTATTCTATTTGCATCTATCTGTTATCCCATTGTAGTGGATTTTGTCTATGTTACTCATAATTCATCTTTGATGCTCTGAATTCCTATATAGATGAACTGACTATGGTTTTTACAGTTTCACATGTGTCTCTTGACTAAAACTCTGATATGCCTCAACTTCCATGTTAAGTATATTTATTGGTTTTACTGAAACTATTTTGACTCCATAAGCCCAATGTGTACTAGCTGATGTGATTTTCAACCTACATTTATCATTTATCTGGTTATTACCCAACATAGAGTTAGCCATCTATATTTTATCAAAAATCATTAACCCTTGAGAGAGCCATATCAAGTTGAGGAGGCTAAGCCTCAATCAAAAGATTGGTTTGAAACAGTTACATGACATTGATTTGATTAGAACCCTATCAAGTCCAATTTTGTGATAACAGGTACCTTGAAACCGAACTACGCCATGGAACAATAAAGGGGGGGGACATGGTTGAATGATTTTTTTCTAAATTTTAGTTTTGAATATGACTGCCATTATATAGATGCAAATATTCAAGAAGTTAGATCAAAGGTTTTCAAGACCACAACTATGATGACCTGGACACCACCTGATTGGGACACAGAGTTAGATCAGTTATTCGAATGTTATAATATGACCACAGAAGAGGCTGAGGAGGATTCGTGTAATGTTAATATTCCATAATTAGAAGGAAAACGCGAGATTATTGGGCCAAAACATACGATGCTTGGCAATGCGAAACCAGCAAGAATACATAAGGTAAATATAAGGATAGAATAGGAACTGAAGTTCATGCTTATTGGAGATTATTGAGATGCAAACACAGTTAGCAAGGTTACATAACTATTACATGAATATCAGGAGATGTTTCCCACAAAGTTATCTGAACTGAAGGGGATAGTATGGGACCTCAGAGTAATGAGGATCAACTTGAAACCAAATGTGAAGCCTATGAAACAATGCCCTTATAGACTGAACCCCAAATATAAGGAAAAAGTGAAGGAAGAATTTTACAAGATGCTTAAGGATGGAATCATTGAACCTGTGGAAGAATCAGAATGGCTAAGTCCCATGGTTGTCCAAGAGAAGAAACAAAAACGGGATATTAGGATTTGTGTTGATTTAAGAAAGATAAATGATGCATGTGTGCATGGCCCATTTCCTACACCATTTATAGATGAATTTTTGGAGAATGTTGGAGGGCCAGAAGCCTACTCTTTTACAGATGGGTTTTCCAGGTATCATCAGATTATAATTTCCCCTGAAGAGATGAGTAAGACTACTTTTTCCACAAAATGGGGATCTTTTCAATATACAGTCATGCCTTTATACTTGAATAATGCTCCAAAAATATTTTCTAAAGTAGTAGTTGTTTCTTTTAAGGAGTATATAAACAAGTTCTTGGAGGTGTATTTTGATGACTAGACATTCTTTGGGATGTTGAAGAAACACATTGCAAACTTAATGTTGATGTTGGACACATGTCGGCAGTATCAGATATCATTGAACTTGAAGAAACGCATATTCTATGTACCCTTCGGTATAATTTTGGGGCATGTTGTTTGTAAATAGGGATTGATGGTAGACCCCGTGAAGATTTTCGTGATTGTGAACTTGGAAGCACCCGAGTCTGTAAACCAACTGTGCACAAAGTTGGGACACACATGCTATTATAGGAAGTTTATAAAGGCCTATGCACAGATAACTGCGCTGATGGAGAAATTTATAAAGAAGGACGCTACGTACTATTGGGATGATGGATGTAAAAAAAGCTTCGATGTGTTGAAGGAGAAGAGGGTAACTGTGCCAATTCTAATTTTTCCCGATTGGAATAAGGAGTTCCATGTGCATGTGGATGCTTCTTGAATCTCTTTGGGATCAGTCTTAGAACATCCAGGAGAGAGGGATATTGATCACCCCATAGCTTTTGCGAGTAGAAAATTGTCTAAGGAAGAAAGGAATTATTCCACAACAGAGTGTTAAGGATTGGATATGGTTTATGCGCTATATAAATTTAGAAACTACTTGTCAGGAGGTCACTTCAATATGTTGTTAGGAGGTCACTTCAATATGTTAACGGATCATTCTGCATAGAAATACTTGGTGTAAAAGCTTGTGTTTGGGGGGAAGATCTGCATATGGCTACTATTGTCCTAGGAGTATGATTTCAAAGTTGTTATCACTCAGATTTTCCTTGAAGTTTTTGGAAGAGGAAAGGGGTCCGAGGTAACCACAAACCAACCTTCAGGTACAGAATCTAGCCAATCTGTACCCAGAGAGGGCTCTCTCTATAAAATTTAGCTTTGTTTTAGAGGATATTAGGCTAGTTATAAAGTCCAGGGGTTTTGATTTTGTTTGAGTTGATGGAATTCTTTAGCTGAGATTAAGATCAAGTAGTTTCAGTCCATTGGGCTAATGGAGTCAAAGGATTGGCTACACTGGCTTAAGTTTTTTAACAAAAGATGGTTTATCAGGGCAAGATAATCAAACTAGAAACAATTATAGATCTAAAGTGAATGGAATGGAATTCAAACGGATGAAAGGCAACGAAGAATATTTCAACACATTCAAGAGAAGAGAAATAGATTGATTATCAATAAAGAGAAGTTAAGTATTCTTTACTAAATAACCAAAGATGTATGAACTAGACAAACAGGAGCAATTGAGAATTCACTGTTTAAACCAGTTTAGAGGAAAACATTTAGAATAATAACGACTGAAATCAGATTACACCTAAGTACTTTCTGATTTAATCCTTTTCGTTAAATATCAAGATAATGAAACACAGATGATATTGTAAACAAATATTAAACTTCAAAACATGAGATAGAGATGACTTATTGATCCTTCATTCGACACATGAATCCTGAGAAAAGTCTTCTGCCTCAATTCCTTGTCCAGTTTTGCCACGAAAAATTTCTCCAAAGCTCTTTATTCCAAAATATTCAATGTTACATCAAAGTATAAGAATCCACCCAAAATAATTCCAAGAGTGAAGTATTTATACAAATTCTAAACTAAAATATCTTGAAAAAATATCAAAATTGGTTCACAAATCTCTCCAACTATTTTACATAAATAGAACTTAAGTAAAGGACACTCAAACTAATGCATCTATTTGGCACTATTTTGTATGGATAGGTGATTAAAAAGAGGAGAATTCGAATTTGATCCAACTCTTAGTTGATGATGAGGCATCCAAGTCACTAACTGGTTCCTTTTTTTGTGAATTCTGCTCCAACAATTCTGCAAACTTGGGGTCCAATGATATCTTTTTATTTCTCAATCCGTAATAGATATGTAAAAAGTGAAAGAGGTTATTGTGGATTAATAGCTTGGTGAGATACACCTCTTTCAGTTTCCAAAAATTCCTCTCCATTTGTGCACAATAGTCTCTGTAAAAATATGTGTAAAACAGAGTTTTACAGAGTCTGAAAAATAGCCTGTAAAGATGTGCATGTATCTCTGATTCTGAAATCACTGTGCAACAAGTGAGATAGGTTTTTGTATATGGATCTCTTAGGAACAAAAACCTCCTTCAGTTTTGAAAAATTCATCTTGGATTGATCACAATAGTTTCTGACAAACTATGACTTAAACAGGAAATTTCTGAAGAATGTACCATTTTTGCTCTAATTTCATCTTTTAACCTTAAACTTCTTTTGACTGTTTTTCACTTTTTCTTTGGATAAAATTAATTGTGGCTGGTGAAAGTGTTTTCATCTTTGTTTAACCCTTAATATCTTCATGTTTACTTTCACTTTTTACTGTTTACGTTTTACTTTTTACCGCTCTATTTTTTATCTGTCTTCACTTTGTCATGAACTTGTATGTTCTGTTTTGTAACTGTTTTCCCTACTATTTTTATTCATGCAAGCTGATTTACTTGACTTGGTCTTAAATCTGATACTCTTTAATCCTGATACTCTTTAACCCTGATACTCTTTGACTGTTCTTTACTGTGTCCTTTTACCTTCAATGTGTAGTTTAGGTTTTTACTGTCTATTTCAACAGTAAATCATTTAATATCTTATTTCCTTTGCTTGTCTTTCAACTGTATGTTTTATCTTCCATCTCTGTTTGAATAGATTTTATAACACTCTTGGAATAAAAAAATCTTATGACTAGTATTAAGACTGTTTATCTAAGGATGTGGTCTTCTGATCACCTGTAAAACAAAACAAATTGTTAAGAAAGCATTGGTTTGCAGGGGAGGTCGAAAATGTTTCATTTGATTTTGAGAGGTCTGTGGAGTGAATCTAGAATGATTTTTGGGAGGTAAACCATGCTCGAATTGGTTAACATAGGCTTCAGGTGGCGCAGCTGAGTTACAAAGGGTTTTACTGCACAATCAGTTGAAAATGAGCAATATTAGGGTGATTGTGTTTAAACGGGTAAACGGTTGATATTGGCGGGTAAGCTTTGAATGAACAGTGATTTGAACAGGTACTGGTTATGGCGGAAGAACCTTGGAATACTCGACTATAATTCTCTTCAGCAAGGTAATGGTCAGCAGACTTCAACAGTTGATTTTTGAAATTTGTTGCATGGAAGACTGATGAGTTCACGAGATAATGAAAACGACGCGGGCACATTTGTTTTATTCACAAAGTCAAAAGGTTGGCGGGTTTTTAATGATGACGTCAGCAGGTATGAATGACACGTCACAGAGGGTAGGCGGTAAGCAGTTTTCCCCGCACCGCTTTTGACGGAAGGTGGTATTGAGCGGATGGGCAGCGATTCCACAGAAAGAATGACATGTGGCCATGGTATTGTTTGAAAACCACCGTCATTTTGCGCGTTATTGTTCAGATCGGGGATGGCTAGCGGAATTATCAACAGCCGTTAATCTTGAACGGGTCGATCGAATGGCTGACGGGAGAGGGAGATGATGGGGTTATAATGGCGCGGGCTCGACGCGTTTTATTATTGATTAATCACAGCGGGAGCGTTTTGATTGGCGGAGTTAGGTTCTTAATTAATCGTGAGGATTAATTAATTCCTTTGTTTAAAAAGCAAAAACGTGATCGGGCGAGGGGAAAATATACATAGAGATGGGTTATTTCGAAGTTTGGTTTGAATTAAACTTCGGATTTATTTTTGTTTTAAACACATATATTATATGTTTAAAGTTTTTTTCATATTTTTATTATATGATAATTGAATTAGATTAATCCAATTACCATAGGGGGCGGGATTAACATATAATGATATATTTTAACCAAAGGGGGTATAAAGTGGGTTTTTTGTTTGAACGAGTTAGGAATAAATACTTTGGTTAAAATCATAATACATGGGTTTTTGGGATATTATATAAAAAGAATTATATATAATAGGAGAAGGTCATTTCTATAAGGAGTTAATAAATAAAATCAATGTTAATATGACAAGGGGACAAAATAAACTTCAAAATAAATTAATATAACTATGAAAGTGAAGTTTTTAGAAGCAAATTGTATTATAATAACTTCATCACTTAAACTTAGGATAAAATGTGATTTTGAGGGTTTTTTGTGAAATATCTCATGATTTTCCTAAGTAAAATGGGATTTTACTTAGGAAAGAATTTTTTGAGGTAAATGAGTGTGATGATGAATGATTTTAAGTACTAAGGTTTTTTCCAATTATTGGGCCGAGGGTCCGGTCCCTCCAAAAGTCAAGGAAATGCCTTGAGCCCCTTTAATTTTCAAATACCTTAGCACTTAGGGGAAATTAGTGAAATGTTTAGGGAAAAATGAGAAGGGAAGTTAATAATTTGACTTTGCCTTGCTTTGAAATTCTTCTAGTGGAGTGTCTACCTTTGCACTTTGTGATGAAAATAAAAGATTTCACACATCTAAAGCCATTGATCATCACATGTAATTCTGCAACATCATCTACCTACCCTACCTACTTTACTCTACCATTTTTCTCTTCTTTATTAGGGTGCACTTAGACTAGCAAACCCTTGTCACACTTTTCTTTTACATATGGAAATCTATCTAGTTCTAACCTTATTACATCCAAGGGCTCAGATTAAACTGTTGAGCACCTTTTATTAACTCTACCTATCTACTTATTTGTCAAGATTAAACTGTTTGGCCAGATATTTGTTCTCTATTCTACAACATGAAATTGAAAAATGAATGAGTCAAGTTTAAACAGTTTGACTCTTCATAAATTGTGGCAAAAGTTTGACAAGCTGCACACAATAGCTTATTACAGAAAATGAAATAGTAGTGGCATTTAGACTTGCACACTTTCCTGGTCTATTTTTGTTTGGGGTTCATTTCTTTCACTTTTTTGACCATTTTATTCTTTTCACCCTTTGATTTTCTTTTAGGGTATACCCTCTTTACATTTTTTTAAATTTTTTGATTTTTTTGAAAATATGGAAAACCTTTGCAACAAGGAAAGGAATGAACATATTACAGAGCTCATCAAGTCAATAATGAAATATGACACCTATTGGTATAGGAGCATAACACTGGCTCCACTTGGGGATGGCTTTTCCTGGTGAAAATTCAAGAACAGCAGGTCAGTTGCCCTCATCCATTGGCCTTTGATGATCTTAGTAAATGTATTCTGTCTTTTGCAAACTGAAATCTGGTCTGAAACTAAAACAACACACAACAATTTTCAAACCAACTTAATGAAAAACTAGCTGAAAATTGAAAACTAAAAAAAATGCTCAAAATCCTGAGCTTATTAGCACTCATCTACCTACTCAATCTACTGTTCAACTGCTAGTTAGGTAAAATGAAATAGCCAATGAAACCATTCAAGCATTATGTACTTTGATAGATTTTGTTGCATTTTCTTGTTGATTATCAAAATTGTACTTCTACAACCTATTAGAAACTTGTCAACAAATGAGAGGATAAGGAAACACTTGATTTCCTTTGTTGACTCTAGAAACTGTACAAAAGGATCTTCCAAAATATATACACTAATGTTTAACTGATCTGAACAACTATACATCTTTTCTGGATGGCCTCCATGCCATGAATCTGAAATGTTATTTTCGTCTTTATCTCCCTGCAAACTTTCAGATAAGATTTGTGATGATATTCCTACTGATTGTAATGTTTGACTGTTGAATCCTTTATCATCTTGATTTTGAAAATCATAGTTAGTTAATAGAGGAATGCTTTGAATGCCTTCAATATTCAACATATCTGTTATTGGATCCTGAAAAACTTGGGAAAATTGCTGGAACCTATGACATATAAAATTACATGGGACTTCATAAACTTCAACAAGTTTCTCATCCTTTTCATTAAACATGTTATACCACATTTCCTTTAAACACTGAAATGATTCAAAAAATAGTGGTATGGAACTTTCTTGTGTTATTTGATCATTTACTTCAATGGGAACTGATAACTTCAATTGTGAAACTAAAAAATCTTGATCAATAGTTTCATTATCTTCTTTGTTGTCAATCACAATTCCTAAAGATTTTTTATTGTTGATGGCATGATAGTTGTCTCTAATGAACTGAAATGAAGCAAAACAAAGAGGTAAAGAACCTTCACTTATTTCCACATTTTCTGCTCTTTCTTCCTCACTCTCATGGTTTATCTGTATTGGTTGATCACTGTCTTCAATCTGCTGAAACTGAGTTTCTTCATCCCACAAACTATCTTATTATTTCTCTGTAAAGTTAGCTTGAGTTTGGAGAACATAGCTGTCATCATAATGATCATACTTAGGCAAATAATCAAAAGAAGGAATGTCATCAAACATACACATTAGATCAGCAGATTCCTCTTCCTCATATTGATCTATAAATTCATTTTCTGATCTATGATAATTTGAATCAAGAGGAATTTGTTCATGGCTATCAACCTCTTCTATTTCTTCATGGTGATTTTGAATAAAAAATTCATCTTTCATAATGATCTCTTGTGTTCTTTCATCTAGTTTTCTTATCAAAAGGTTGAGTTTTACTTCTGCAATGTTTTTCTTTTCCTCTTCTTTTGATTTCAACTTTTCTTGTTTGATTTGGAGATTAACTTCCACATCAACTGCAATGTTCTGCATCTGTACAAGTGTTTTTGGATCTCTTTCTCTTAATCGAAATTCTATTTCTGGATCAAAGGCACTTGGATAATGCAAGAGAGCTAAATCATGAGGAGGTCTAATATTTTCTGGCAATGAATTATAAACTTGATTAAATCTGTCAGAAAATTGTTGTATTGTTTCATTTGGATGTCTTTTTAATTGATTATATTCTTCCATGATCACAAAATGATTAACTTTGATTATCCATCTATCAAGGAAAATTTTGATAAACTGCTGGAAATTTGAGATGCTAGCATTAGACAGATTTTTGAACCAATTCTTTATTCTATTTTGCAAAGAAAGAGCAAAAAGTCCGATTTTAACATCATCTTCATCAATCTCAAATAAATCCAAATAATTCTCAAAACCTTGAATATGTTTTTGGGCAGTGCTACCATTCTCTCCATCAAATCTAGGAAGATACTTGTAGTATTTTTTAGGAAAATCATGGAGTAAAGGAGGTAGAATAAGGGGCTTATATCTATCTGGAACTTTATATGGCACAGGGATATGTACAGGGATTGTAAGATCAGTCTTGATTATTTGAGGCTTCTTAATTGGAAAATGATCATCATTAGATTCATAAGAAAGTCGCTCAAAGAGATTAGGAGAATTATTACTTACAATCTTCAAAGGAAAATAACTAAAAACTAATCTAAGATCTTCTATAAAATACAATATACATTGAAAAAATTTCTTAATGAGAAAGAACATAATGTCTTGGATTAAGATCCAAGTTGAAAGCCCGATCTTTCCATATTGTTCTTTGAGGTTCATTCCTCCAGTGGAGTCTTGATTGTGAAATTGATTTGGAGTCGCCAGGTGGATGATTTTAACCTTTGTGTGTCTGATCCCTGTCCACCATCATAGATCAGATCTAAACCTGTAAAACAATTCTGAAGAAAAAGTTAGTTCTTTAGGAAACCAAATTTTGAGTATTTTATGATTATTTTGTTTTTTTATGAATTTTTAAAACAACTTCTATGATTTCTTTAAGAGGCTTTAGATATGAGATTTAAACTTTCTTAAAGACTTATTTGACAAGAGGAACTGATCAAGTATTTGAAACCAGATGTTCAATCCATAAACTAGACCGGAGATAGACTGAAGCAACATTTATTTACTTTTGCAATTGCAAAGCAAGAGCAATTTCAAAGGCTACCTCGCTGACTTCAGGCTCCGTCTATAGTTTATAAAATAAACAATAGTAACAATAAAATTATTCAGATCCCCAGTATGGTCGCCACTATGTTATCACTCAGATTTTCCTTGAAGTTGTTGGAAGAGGAAAGGGGTCCGAGGTAACCACAAACCAACCTTCAGGTACAGAATCTAGCCAATCTGTACCCAGAGAGGGCTCTCTCTATAAAATTTAGCTTTGTTTTTGAAAATATTAGGCTAGTTATAAAGTCCAGGGGTTTTGTTTGAATTTAGGTTGATGGAATTCTTTAGCTGAGATTAAGATCAAATAGTTTCAGTCCATTGGGCTAATGGAGTCGAAGGATTGGCTGCACTGGCTTAAGTTTTTTAACAAAAGATGGTTTATCAGGGCAAGATAATCAAACTAGAAACAATTATAGATCTAAAGTGAATGGAATGGAATTCAAACAGATGAAAGGCAATAAAGAATCTTTCAACACATTCAAGAGAAGAGAAATAGATTGATTATCAATAAAGAGCAGTTAAGTATTCTTTACTAAACAACCAAAGATGTATGAACTAGACAAACAGGAGCAATTAAGAATTCACTGTTTAAACTAGTTTAGAAGAAAACATTTAGAATAATAACGACTGAAATCAGATTACACCTAAGTAATTTCTGATTTAATCCTTTTCGTTAAATATTAAGATAATGAAACACAGATGATATTGTAAACAAATATAAAACTTCAAAACATGGGATAGAGATGACTTATTGATCCTTCATTTGACACATGAATCCTGAGAAAAGTCTTCTGCCTCAATTCCTTGTCCAGTTTTGCCACGAAAAATTTCTCCAAAGCTCCTTATTCCAAAATATTCAATGTTACATCAAAGTATAAGAATCCACACCAAAATACTTCCAAGAGTGAAGTATTTATACAAATTCTAAACTAAAATATCTTGAAAAAATATCAAGATTAGTTCACAAATCTCTCCAACTATTTTACATAAATAGAACTTAAGTAAAGGACACTCAAACCAATGCATCTATTTGGCACTATTTTTTATGGATAGGTGATTACAAAGAGGAGAATTCGAATTTGATCCAACTCTTAGTTGATGATGAGGCATCCAAGTCACTAACTGCTTCCTTTCTTTGTGCATTCTGCTCCAACAATTCTGCAAACTTGGGGTCCAATTATATCTTTGTATTTCTCCATCCGTAATAGATATGTAAAACATGAAAGAGGTTATTGTGGATAAATATGTTGGTGAGATAAACCTATTTCCATTTCCTAAAATACCTCTCCAGCTGTGCACAATAGGCTCTGTAAAAATATGTGTAAAATAGAGTTTTACAGAGTCTGACAAATAGCCTGTAAAGATGTGCATGTATCTCTCATTCTGAAATCACTGTGAAAAAAGGGAGATATGTTTTTGTAGATGCGTCTTTTAGGAGAAAAAACCTCTTTCATTTTTGTATGATGTATTTTTTATTGGCCACAATCTTCTCTTCAAAATGATGGCTTAAGCATGAAATTTCTGCAAAAATGTTCCATCTTGTTGTGTTTTTCATTTTTTCACTTTTTTGTTCTTTTGACTGTTTTACTTTCACTTTAGACAAAATTAAATGTTGGTGGAAGTATTTTCATCTCTTTTTAACCCTTAATATCTTCATTTTTACTTTCACTGTTTACTGTTTACTTTTTACTTTTTACTGCTCTATTTTTTATCTGTCTTCACTTTGTCATGAACTTGTATGTTATGTTTTGTAACTGTCTTCCCTGTTGTTTATCTTCATGCTAGCTGATTTACTTGACTTGGTCTTCAATCTGATACTCTTTAATCCTGATACTCTTTAACCCTGATACTCTTTGACTATTCTTTACTGTGTCCTTTTACCTTCAATGTGTAGTTTAGGTTTTTACTGTCTGTTTCAATAGTAAATTGTTTAATATCTTGTTTCCTTTGCTTGTCTTTCAACTGTATGTTTTACCTTCCATCTCTGTTTGAATAGATTTGATAACACTCTTGGATTAAACAAGTCTTATGACTAGTATTAAGACTGTTTATCCAAGGATGTGGTCTTCTGATCACCTGTAAAACAAAACAAATTGTTAAGAAAGCATTGGTTTGCAGGGGAGGTCGAAAAGGTTTCATTTGATTTTGAGAGGTCTGTGGAGTGAATATAGGATGATTTTTGGGAGGTAAACCATGCTCGAATTGGTTAACAGAGGCTTAAGGTGGCGCAGCTGTGTTACAAAGGGTTTTACTGCACAATCAGGTGAAAATGAGCAACACTAGGGTGTTTGTGTTTAAATGGGTAAGCGGTTGATATTGGCGGGTAAGCTTTGAATGAATAGTGATTTGAACAGGTACTGGTTATGGTGGAAGAACCTTGGAATACTCAACTTCAATTCTCTTCAGCAAGGTAACGGTCGGCGGGCTTCAACAGTTGATTTTTGAAATTGGTTGCATGGAAGACTAGTGAGTGCACGAGAAAATGAAAGCGACGCGGGCTCATTTGTTTTATTCATAAAGTCAAAAGGGTGGAAAATTTTTTATTATTTTAATAAATGACGTCAGTATGTACGACAGATGAGTCACGGGGGGGAGGTGGTAAGCGGTTTTTTCCGCACCGCTTTTGAGGGAAGGCGGTATTGAGCGGATGGGCAGCGATTCCACAGAACGAATGACACGTGGCCATGGTACTGTTTGAAAACCACCGTCATTTCGCGCGTTATTGTTTAGATCGGGGATGGCTAGCGGAATTATCAACAACCGTTAATCTTGAACGGGTCGATCGAACGGTTGACGGGACAGGGAGATGACGGGGTTTTAATGGCGCGGGCCCGACGCGTTTTATTATTGATTAATCACAGCGGGAACGTTTTGATTGGAGGAGTTAGGTTCTTAATTAATCATGAGGATTAATTAATTCCTTTTTTTAAAAAGCGGAAACGTGATCGGGCAAGGGGAAAATATACATAGAGATGGGTTATTTCGAAGTTTGGTTTGAATTAAACTTCGGATTTATTTTTGTTTTAAACACATATATTATATGTTTAAAGTTTTTTCATATTTTTATTATATGATAATTGAATTAAATTAATCCAATTACCATAGGGGGTGGGATTAACATATAATGATATATTTTAACCAAAGGGGGTATAAAGTGGGTTCTTTATTTGAACGAG
Organism: Pinus albicaulis; assembly: GCA_034641835.2. Taxonomy (NCBI): domain Eukaryota; kingdom Viridiplantae; phylum Streptophyta; class Pinopsida; order Pinales; family Pinaceae; genus Pinus; species Pinus albicaulis. The sequence continues at coordinate 18,678 of JAXQQM020065697.1, read as the reverse complement.
TGAGGAATAAATACTTTGGTTAAAATCATAATACATGGGTTTTTGGGATATTATATAAAAGGAATTATATACAATAGGAGAAGGTCATTTTTATAAAGAGTTAATAAATAAAATCAATGTTAATATGACAAGGGGACAAGGTAAACTTCAAAATACATTAATATAACTAAGAAAGTGAAGTTTTTAGAAGCAAATTGCATTATAATCAGTTCATCACTTAAACTTAGGATAAAATGTGATTTTGAGGGTTTTTTATGAAATATCTCATGATTTTCCTAAGTAAAATGGGATTTTAATTAGGAAAGAATTTTTTGAAGTAAATGAGTGTGATGATGAATTATTTTGAGTACTTAGGCTTTTCCAATTATTGGTCCGAGGGTCCGGTCCCTCCAAAAGTCAAGGAAATGCCTTGAGCCCCTCTAATCTTTAAATACCTTAGTACTTAGGGGAAATTAGTGAAATTTTTAGTGAAAATGAGAGGGGAAGTTAATAATTTGACTTTGCTTTGCTTTGAAATTCTTCCAGTGGAGTGTCTGCCTTTGCACTTTGTGATGAAAGTAAAAGATTTCACACATCTAAAGCTATCATTCATCACATGTAATTCTGCAACATCAACTACCTACCCTTCCTACTTTACTCTACCATTTTTTCTTCTTTATTAGGGTGCACTTAGACTGGCTAACCCTTATCAATCTTCTTTTTCTTTTACATAGCAAGCCTACCTAAGTCTACACTTATTACATCCAAGGGCTCAGATTAAACTGTTGAGCTCCTTTTTATTTACTCTACCTATCTACTTATCTGCCAAGATTAAACTGTTTGGCCAGATATTTATTCTCTATTCTACAACATGAAATTGAAAAATGAATGAGTCAAGTTTAAACAGTTTGACTCTTCATAAATTGTGGCAAAAGTTTAACAAGCTGCACACAATTGTTTATTACAGAAAATGAAATAGTAGTGGCATTTAGACTTGCACACTTTCCTGGTCTATTTTTGTTTGGGGTTCATTTCTTTCACTTTTTGGCCATTTTTATTCTTTTTACCCTTTGATCTTTCTTTTAGGGTATACCCTCTTTACATTTTTTTAAATTTTTTGATTTTTTTGAAAATATGGAAAACCTTTGCAACAAGGAAAGGAATGAACATATTACAGAGCTCATCAAGTCAATCATGAAATATGACACCTGTTGGTATAGGAGCATAAAAAAAGTAATAGTCAAGCCAGGACATTTGAATGCAGGACCAGATCATTTGTCCAGGATTAAGACAGGGGAAGAACGAACAAACATTGAAGAGGGGCTACCTGATGTGCATCTTTTTGACATAAGGGTTGTAGATGATCACTTCGCATAGATTATCTACTTTTTGTCTACTAGATTAGCCCTTGCAGAGTATACTACGTATCAAAAGAAAGATTTGTTAGTTAAGGCAACATATTTCTCCTTAATTGCGGGATATTTATATAATATGGGGCCTGATAAGATATTGAACAAGTATGCTCCTCAGCACGAAAGACACAACATTCTGGTTACGCAGGGAAGGCCACTGCGCAGAATATTTTAAGGTCTGGACCATGGTGTCCAACAGTGCATAAAGATTCAAGGGAATATTGCAGTGCTTGCGGTGTTTGTTAGAGGACCAGAAGACCGTCGCGGAGGGATGAAATGAAAATGCATCCTCAAGTCACCTTGTAGGCATTCGATAAGTGGGTGATTGAATTTGTAGGACCAACTGATCCAATAGGAAAGAATATAGGTTCAAAGTACATTATCACTCTGACATATTATCTCACAAGATGGGCTGACGAAAATCTGGTGAATAATTGTAGTGCAGACACAGCCGCAAAGTTTATTTTTTAACATATTTTTTCAAGGTTTTGTTTCCTGAAGATTTTGATGAGCAATAGAGGATCACACTTCTTGAAAAACACTATTGAAGCATTGATGGAGTAGTTTTGAATGCATCACCAGAAGAGTATGTCGTATCACCCACAAGAAAACAAAACAATCGTAGCTTTTAACATAATTTTGGAGAATGCTCTGACTAAGGTATGCAACGTTGACAAAGATGACTAGGATTTGAAAATTCTTGCAGTATTATGTGCATGCAGGACTACCTGTAAGAAGTTGATGGGTCATAATCCATTTTGATTGGTATATGGAGAGGAAGCGGTGATGCTAATGGAGTATAATGTGCCTAGTCATAGAATTGCAACAATTATAGATATGGAGGACAACGATATTATGGAGGAAAGGTTGGAACAAATGCTCACACTAGAAGAAGATCGTTTCATCGTTGTATTTCACAAACAAGTGAAGATGGAAAGGGAAAAGGCCTAACATGATAGGCATATTAAGCAGAAGACTTTCAAGAATGGAGAATTAGTTATTTTATATTAAAGTAAGTTTGCGAAGTTTCCAATAAATCTAAATATGCACTGGTTAGGCCCATACATTGTCGGGAATATTTCCGATGGTAGCACAGTTCATCTCGCAAAGATGAATGGCTAGTTGTTTCTTGGACTTGTCAATGGCAATAGGCTAAAGCTATGTAAGGAAGACTTTTTCCCTACAGATTCATATTGACTATATGGCCTAAGAACAATCTTAGTGCTACACACAATTGAAAGAGAGCACAGAACTATAAACTACTATGTAGAGGGTGTTAGAGTCGGCCCTTGCAGCCCTCCGTCAGTGATCATTTCGTCTTTTGCATATTCATTATTAGGTGTCTCGCTTGTTCCACTTCGTTGCATTTCACTAGGATCATGCCATGAACTGACGAAGGGGTCTGTCGTCCTATGTTTCCTCATTTTTATACCTGCAGCGCTATTTTAAAAAAAAATTCTTCAAAAAATTATTCATAGTCATTGTCATTACATATATGGTCATTAAAAATGTCAATAAGTGTCCTAGGTCTTGGTGTCTAGGGTTTTTGAGTCATTTGTATACTTGTCATAAAGCCTGCAAGGTGAGGAAAGTTCTGCATTTGTGATTTTTATTTTATTATCATCAGCATTTTTAAAAAAAAAAAATATTTCTAGTCCAAAACTCTGTTTTGGAACTAGAAATTTGTCATTATCATTTTGTAATAAATTGTAATTGTTCCGCCATGAAGACATTGTCAAAAGCAGACCCCTGGTCTCTTCTCTAGCCAAGATAGCCATATCCCTGCAAGAAGACAACAAAACCATTAGTATCGACCTCAAAAAAGCCAAAGGAAGTTTGTATTTGAAAAGCCAAAAGTGAAATTACAAAAACATTTGTAATATGGGTTTGAATTAGATTTGAAATAAAATCTGATTGTGAAGATATTTGTGACATGTATAAAAGCCAAACAAGTTTCATTTGAACCAATTCATAGCTCCCAAATCGTGTTTGAAGATTGGAGGGCCGATTTCAGAGTTTTAAGGTGCGTGGGCAGTGTTGATTGGGCCGAGCGACCCACGTGGAGGCCGAGCGACCCACCTGGGCAGAGCGACCCACGCAGGTCAGTTCAGCAGTGCAAGTTTGCAAGGTGCGCGACCCACCTGGGCCGAGCGACCCACGCAGGAGCACCACGACCCACGCAGACACAGGGTTTCGAAATTTAGTTTGAGCGCCCAGTTTTGCTTGGAATCGACTCAACTTGCCTTCAAACAGGTTTTTATCAGTTGCTTGGTGTTTTTGAACGCACTTGTGGAATCATTGGTGGTTTCAAATGTTCAAATGGAGGAGTTAAAATCCCACAGTCATAGCATTATTGTTTTCAGGGTTTTAGGATGAAAATGAATGGTTGAAAGAATTTGTTTGCTATCTTAGGGCAGTGATACATCCAGCTTTACATATGATATCAATTTTCCTCATGCCCTTTATGCCACCGCAACTCTTGCTACATATACCACATGTATAAACCTTGTGCCATGGTGATCGTGTTTGTATGAGTCCACGCTCAATAAAATATGCTCATGACTTGTTCTCAAACCGCCCACTGAGCCTCCTTTGTGGTTATTATCAGTAAACAAACACATGCTATTGATGCCAAGTGCCCTCCCTTTGATTAGATGTGTTCAAACTTTTGAAAGTTGCCTGCTCTTATTTGGTCAAAATTTCACTTGCATTCAAAACAGAGATTGTGCCTTTTTCAATCCATTTAAAGCTGAGATTTTATCCATGATTTGATTCCTTGATGGTGCTTTGACGGTGGGAATATTGGTTGGGTGTTAAAACATACATCCTAATTTTGCTTTCACTGCATTCATATCAGTATACACATTTCCAAAAGCTTGATCAGAGATATGTCAGAGACAGAGTCAGAATATGAGCCAGGGTCAGGCAGTGATTCGGTGACTGAAGGTAATGTGCCACGGGGGTCCCGCAGAGAACATATAAGCGGTGATCATCGCAGAGAGGAGCCTACTTCTTTGGCTCGGTTGCAGGCATGTCCATTAGCTATGGATTGTTTTCGATTCTTGTAATGTTTCAGATTTTGTGAGATGGTTGCACAAACCCGGCCTCATCATGAATTAGCACGTCTGTTTGTTCTTCATTTACGGGGTGATCGGGTAAGCCTTGCTGGGGTTGATTTCATTGTATCACCTTTGACTATTGCTCAAGCCACTGTAGTACTCTGGAACATAGGCGGAGAAGTGGAAAACACAAGTGCTAGAGAAATTTCACTATGAGCCATACATTAAAACTGGATATAAGGCTTACTTGAGTAGAGTTTTTCCATTCAGATTTTTGAGAGATGAGTATGCACCGCTCATGAGGCTCATTATTCAGTATTTTAGTTGTGAGGGCATGTATGCTCGTCTTTTCTCATACCATATTCGTTTGCTGATGCACTTCACAAGGGTACGTATGATGAGTATTCCGTATTTCATACACCGCAACATAGAGAGGATGGTGACATTTGTGCAGAAGAAGACGAGCCCAGTGCAGCAGTACAGGAGTATATATCATTTCACTTTGATCAAAATCTTGGTGTCACATCAGTTGGCAGAGCAGGGCATCACTTGGGAGGATTTCATTTCTAGAGACTTTTTCAGAGTGCCACAACAGCCTCCCGAGGCAGTTCATGATGCAGGAGAGCCCTCACACCAGCCGGACATGCTTGAGGTTGAGCATATCATCACTCCTTCGTCTGCATATCAGCGAGGCCACAAATGGCCTTATTTGCAGCCGAGACACGGTATGGTACTATCTCCACGGAGTGTGAAGGGTCTTGCCGACTTGTCGACACGGCGTACTATTATCTCCACATGATGTGGAAAGTGTTCCGCCTATTTCTTCGCATGTGTGCACAGTACAAGACAGGCATGATGAGGGCCCATCGTGAGGCCTAAGACACCGATATGACAACACTGATGTTGATACGGCTGCAGGGACAGTGAGGCCGAGGGAAGTCATCCAGGAGCAAAGGGCCGAGAATGACCAGCTGAAAGACCAATTGCAGAAGGCTCAGTGGGTGATTAACTATTTGGAGCAGCGCAACAAACAGTTCGAGGATGAGCTCACATTTTATGAGGTGCGCCAAATCCGTGAGGACAGACAGTGGAATCGAAAGAGACCCGGTGACATGACACCAGCTGACAGAGATACTGTACTCACGTGGGTAAATATACATCTGGAGAAGTTGTTGGCAAAGGCCAATCGAGACAAATACATGCTTCGCCACATGAAAGGCCATTACCGGGCTCGCATGCATGTTTGCAAAGCGAGGATGAAGATCATGAAGAGGAGGTTGCGCAAGGCACTTCGACGGCGGAAAAGGCCTAATCCACTTCGGATTTTGGCCGAGGCTTCATTGAATGGGCAAGACACATGATGGAGGACTCCTCCGCTCCGAATTTGGGCAAATTCGAGAAAATTCCTATTGCATTTTCTAAATTTTGGTCTTAAAAACAGTTTTGCAAATTTACGTGGTCGCGCGCTCATGCGCTCGCTTTTTCTTGAGACACTTGCTGGAGGATATTTTTACATTTTTGGATTTGTCATGGTTAATTTTGCATCCTCTGAAGTCAACTTAGCATTTCAACAAAATCTGGATGGTCAAACAGCTCAAAAACACCATGAAAATCACCTTGCTGCCACCTTTTGCACCAGCAGGAAGTACCTATGGGAGAATGAGGTTTTGGAGGGTCAAATCAACTCCAAATTCATAAATTCCACTTGGGTTGGAAAGTAGACATCCAGGGCTTTCCAACGAGCTATCATGAGCTCAATTTGGATGTCGGGAGCTACCTCAAAATCAGCCTGGAACATGAGCGACCCACGCAGTTCAGGAGCGACCCACCTAGAGATTTTTCTGAGTTTTCAGCTGCCAGCTCAGTATTTCGCCTATTATGGACCAGTTTTGCTTATGGGTAGAATTTTAGGGTTTTTATGATGTAAATTCATGTTTGGCATGTAACTTTGGCTTGCTTTTATCTCTTCTAGAAGATTCACTCTCAAATGAGTAAAAAATCATGTAATGGATCAGTTTCCACTCTTTTAGAGGCAAGTTGTTAGCTGCCTAGATTGTAGTTCCATGATTAGAATTGGTTGAAACTGATCCCTGAAGAGGGAATTTGACCCCTAGAGGTGGGGAAAGGGGTTAGAGTGATCTATATATTGTAATTTCTGAGGCATTCTACAGGTTGGACTCTTGGGATACTTTTGATACTATTGTACATACTTTTCATATTTTGGCTAAGGAAAGATCAGGGGTTTTGCGGCACTTGTTTGGATCCTTGTGGTGTTCTGTTCTTGATGATGTTTCTCCTTTGTTTACTGTAAGTTTCTTCATGTTTAATGTATGCCATCCTTTCATTATGCTTCTGAACTAAATTGAATGAGTGAAATAAGGTTGAATCCATTGTTTACAGTGCTTGGCCTTTGAATTCAGTTAGTTCTATATGTTTTCAGTTGTTTGGAGAGGATCCAAGTTCTTCTTTGCCCTCTTCAGCTCCTCGTCGGTCTAATCTATCCATATATCCAATTTAAAGCATCAAGATCATCACCTACCTCGCCCCAGCTTGAACTCTGCAAAGGTCTGACCTTATCCCCGGACCCAAAATTTGTTTTCCCATTACTCCAGCGAAAACCCAAAAAAAACCAAAAATCAAACATACCTATCTCTTTACTAGCCTAAAATCAGTTCTTATTGTAAGTCATCTCGCATTCTATTGCTTATTTTTTCGAGATTGACGGAGAGAGCCCTCTCCTGTCCTCGTAGGGCTAGCTACGAGGCTGAGCGTGGTTTGATGTAGCCTTGAGTTTTACTTCATTTCAGCCTGAGGTAGATTTGAGTGCTAACATAGTGGCGACCATACTGGGAAACAATCTCAATGGTTTGCTTGTTGATGTGTTTGTTCCACGAGTCTTAGACGGAGTCTGAAGTCACGCCAGGTAGCTTTCGAAACGCTTTTGTTATGCATAAGCGGAAGTAGATAAACGCTGCTTCAGTCGATCTCCGGTAAGCTTGTGTGTTCAATACTTGATTTGTAAATCACCCCAGTATACTTATTCGTTCTAGACCTTTTGGATGATTGAGTCTAGAAGTCGAAAGGCTGAAAATAATTGACTGTGTTCCTTGAAATTTTTCCCGAGAAGATCAATACACTGGCTTCAAGAAGGAATACTAGGGCGAATCCTGACCCTGATCCACCAACAATATTCGAAAATCCGAATCTGATTCCAAGGACCCTTAGAAAACAAGGGAGCCAAGAGAGTTCTGAAAGAGAAAGCCAATTGAGTTTTGAGAGTTCCAGAGTGCTTACCCGATCTGCATCCTGTCCTGTCAAAATCATATATGTTGATGAAATCCCCTTTGATGCACGGTTTGAAACATCCTTGTTTGTGAATTTTTCTGAAACTGAATTGTCAAGATTAGTCCCAGATCCATTGTTTACTGAAGATTTGCAATATAGATTTGTTTCACAGTACTTGGATAGACAGCTGCAAAGTTCTATTGAGGATACTAATACTTTTGAATTTACCGAATCTGCTTCACAAGTTCTTGACCCATCTGAAATTGCATCAAGTTCACGGATCCCTACTGAACCTCCTTTTATCCCTACCATTCCGGTTCAGCCTGAGTTTTCTGATCAGCAATCAATAGTAATTTCTCCGTTTCCATTGAATACATCTCGTAGACCAACTGCTCCTACTCCTCCTGTGTCTCCTCGACAACAGATTGTCTTCAATCCACCAAGAGCTATGGCTGCTCGTTTTGCACCTCTTGTGTTACCCCAGCAGTTGAATGATATGCCCGCAGACTATCAGAGCAAGATCCCGACATTTGATGGCACTCCACAGAGTCTTCCTGCACAACAGCATGTAGACAATATGGCAGATTACTTTGATCGTTTCGACATTGATGAAGAAAATGTGACTATGAGGCTTTTTGTGCAAACCTTTGGAGGAGAGGTAAGGAAATGGTTTAGAGCCTTGCCGCAAAGAAGCATCGATACATTGGCAGAACTTCAGAGGCAGTTTTTAGATCGATGGGAGATGAAAAAGGATCCGTTGCAGATTACTTCAGAATATACAAACCTCAAACGTAATCCTGGTGAGTCTGTTCAGGATTATATCATTAGATTCAATACAATGTATAATGCTATTCCAGATGACTTGAGACCGTCCAAAAAATCTTCTCTCCTTAAATTCCCGGATGGCTTTGATCCGGAGATGGCTTATTCCCTTCGTGATAGAGATCCACCTACTTTAGAAGATATGCAGAAGGTCGTTGTTAGTGTTGAGGCAAATTTGAATGATAAAAGAGCACGGTTGAAAGCAGAGAAAAGAGTGACAATAAAGGAAGAGCCTTCCACATCTATATCAGAACAGCACTTAGCTCGTGAGTTGGAAAAGGCTTTAAGAAGAATAAATCTTGACAAAGCAGAAACACAGTTTCGAAATCCAAATTTCCGTGGCCAGCAGCAGCCACAGATCCGAATTAAGCAACGTGAACAAAGAGCTCAAGAGCCAGCAGCCCAACAGCAGGTCAAGACTCCTCTTTTGCAGAATTTTGTGAGTCATGATTCCGATGATGATGATGATGTGTCAGGTGAGCAAAATCATTTCTTCACTCCTGATGATTTGCCTATTTATATTACTGAGGAAGAGGAGTATGGTGAAAGTTCAGTTGTTCAGAAAGATGAGGATTTTATTCTAACAAATGATGCTGATTTAGAAGAAGAGTCAGATGAATACCAAAGAGGATATTTGAATGCATTGACTGCTCAGCAGAAACAATATTCATTGAGAAATCGAGATGTGCCTATAAATCCCATTCAGAAAAGAAAAGAAGCTTCAGCACCGAAGACAGATTCACCAATACCACAGAAAAGAGGAAAAGAGACAATTGACCTTGCAGCAAGTAAAGTATCATCAGCTGAGAAGGTAAATCAGTCAAACATAGTGAAAGACAAAGCTGAAAAGAAGGAAATTCCAGTTAAAGAGGTCGAGAAGGTTTCAGCATTTAGCTTGGAAAATTAAATTTCCAAACTGAAAATATCCATTCCTTTGACAGAGATTATGAAAAACAGCAGCTACCGTAGTCAAGTCACCAAAATTCTGAACTTTGATCCAATGATTGACACAGTAAATGTTGAGGATGATCAGCCGGAATTGATTTTTGGGCCTGCATTAAATGGTGAGTCTCCTGACAGTAATGTTCCTCCTTTTGACATCAGTTTGAGGTTACATGAATATATATTGCACAATGCTATGCTTGATTCGGGTGCTTCGCACAATTTGATGCCAAAGGCAATCATGGAAAAGTTGGGATTAGACATTACAAGAGAGTATCATGATTTGTATTCATTCGATTCCAGCCGGGTAAAGTGTATAGGGCTCATCAAAGATTTGGTGGTAAGTTTAGATCAAATTCCAGCGAAGAATGTTTTGATGGATGTGGTGGTTGCTGACATTCCTCCACGTTTCAGGATGCTCCTTGCAAGATCTTGGGGGGCAAAGTTGAAAGGTACACTTCAATTAGATTTCTCTTATGCTACAATTCCAGTCTTCGGTCAAATGAGAAAGTTGTATCGTGAGCAGAAGATGAAATACATGATAACTAGCAAAGAGAAGCCAGTCAATCATCCTGTGAATTTTGTACATACTGATTTAGAGTCGTTTGTGTTGCTTGCTGATAGTTTTAATGATGTAGAAATTCAATTAGTTCAGGCAGAAGACATACCAGAAATAAATGAGAATTTTAGAGAAGTTTTGCAAAAAGAAAGAAGAGAAAAACAAGCTGTTTTGGAGCAATCAGCTGAAGACAATGGGTAGCAAACAGGAAAATCAGAGCCGACACAGTTTCAGCATTTAGAGGACGATGAAGATGGTCTTTGGACCATGGATTTTGATGGTGCAGTGGGCAGCGATGGTGCTGGGATTGGTGTGTGGATTCGAAGTCCATTTTCCGCTCCTGATAAAGTTCCGAGCAATGTGAGAGTGTGTTCTTACAAGCTGGCATTCGATTGTTCTAATAATGAAGCGGAATACGAGGCTCTTATTGCTGGTCTTAAGATTCTCAAGAAGCTGAATGCGAAAAGGATTGCGGTATATGGTGATTCAGAATTAGTGATAAAGCAAGTTAAAGGTGAGTTTCAGGCTAAGCGTCCTCGCATGAGGGCTTACCGAAATGCAGTTTTGGATATCCTGAAGTTATTTTCTGATTATACTTTGACATGTGTGCCCCGCATACAAAATGGTGTTGCTGATGGACTTGCTAAGGCAGCAAGCAATCTTAAGATTCCAATGAATTCCAACAACAAGTTTGAGATACATGTGAAACACCGGCCCACCGTTCCAGACAATCAGCGATGTTGGCAAGTTTTTGAGGATGATGAGGAGATTAGTGAATTTCTGCAGAATAAAGGTAAGTTTAAAGATACCTCCATAGATACAGAATTTGATGATGGTATTGATGACATATAGATAAATCAAATGGATGTGCTGCAACTGAAGGATAACATCATTCCTAAGGGATTGATTCCTTTGGAAGAGTTGTTTGATCAAGACGATGTAGCTCGCAAGCCTACATTGAGGCCAACAGAGAAGGGTGTCGAAGAGGTAAATATTGGGACAACTGAGAATCCCAAGATGGTAAAATTGTCAAAGTCATTGTCACCAAAGGTAAGAGCAGAATATGTGAAATTGTTATCTTCATTTTCTGATGTGTTTGCGTGGGATTATTCAGATCTTAAAACATATGATACCAATATCATCCAGCATACTATTCCCATCAAACCAAATCAGAAGCCTTTTCGTCAAAAGTTGAGGAGGATCAATCCAAAGCTGCTACCATCGATCGAAAAAGAGGTAAATAGGTTGTATAAGTCAGGAATCACTGTGCCTATTCGATTTTCAGATTGGATATCAAACTTGGTGCCCGTGAGAAAGAAGACAGGTGAGATCCGTTTATGTATTGACTTCAGAAATCTGAATAAGGTATCATTAAAGGACAATTATCCGCTGCCAAAGATGGATCACATATTGCAGCGGGTAGTTGGAGCATCAAGGATGTCATTACTCGACGGATACTCAGGTTATAATCAGATTTTAGTGCAGGAAGATGATCGTGACAAGACTGCGTTCACCACTCCTTGGGGAACATTTCATTACGCAAAGATGCCGTTCGGTTTAAAGAATGCAGGCACTACCTTTCAGCGTGCTATGGACATGGCTTTTGCCAATGAGAAAGATGTGTTTTTGGTTGTTTACCTTGATGATCTAACTGTATTTTCTAATTCTGATGAGGAACATTTATATCATCTAAAAATTGTTTTCCAGAAGTGCAGAAAATATGGCATTTCGCTGAATCCAAAGAAGAGCCTTTTCGCCATGGATAAAGGAAAGATCCTTGGTCACATCATATCGAAAGATGGCATTCGAGTTGATCCTGCACGTGTTGAAGCCATACTGCAGATTGAACAGCCCCGGAACAAGAAAGAGATACAGTCTTTTAATGGTAAAATGAATTTTCTGCGTCGTTTCATTCCCAATCTTGCAGAACACCTTAGAGAAATCACGAACATGCTGAAAAAGGACAGTCAGGTAAGATGGACAGAAGAGGCAGTAAAGTCATTTAATTTGGTAAAGATAGCTCTTTCCTCAGCTCCTATTTTAATCAGCCCCGATTACACACAAGACTTCATTTTATTTTCTTTCGCTTCTGAGCATACATTGGCAGCTGTTTTGATGCAAAAAAGGGATGGAGTTGAGAAGCCCATCGCTTTTTTCAGTCGGATCATAAGAGATGGAGCATTGAAGTATAATATCATTGAGAAGCAAGCACTTGCGCTTGTAAAGGCTTTGAAGGATTTCCGTGTTGACATATTGCATTCCCACATTACAGCATATGTTCCTAACGCAGCAGTTAAAGATGTTTTGGTACAGGCAGATCCAGAAGGAAGAAGAGGTAAGTGGATCGCTGCGTTGCTAGAGTACGATGTGGAAATTAAACCGACCAAGCTGATCAAAGGACAAGGACTCGCCAAGCTCATGGCTGAAACAAATCTGCATGCTCTAGACATAAATTTGATTGCTGCCATGTCTGATGAAGATGAGGAAAGTACGTCAGTTCAGGTATCCGATATTTTTGTTTCTTCTCCTTGGTATGCTGACATTTTATATGTGCTTCAGAATTTATCTACACCGCCTGGTATGCCTCGAAATAAGAGTAGAACATTGAAGTTAAGAGCTGCTAAATTCTGCATTTTGAATTTTGCATTGTATTGGAAAGACCCTGGAGGTATGTTGTTGAATTGTTTGGTAGAAGAGGAAGCTCAAAGAGTTTTGGAGGATTTTCACAAAGGTGACTGTGGAGGTCATTTGTTTTGGAAGACCACAGCGAATAAGATTCTAAGGGTGGGGTATTATTGGCCTTCTTTGTTTTCTGATGTGTTCAAGGCTGTTAAAAATTGTCATGAGTGTCAAATATTCGAAGGGAAGCAGAAACTACAGCCTTTGCCTCTAAAACCAATCGAAGTTAGTGCACCATTCCAGCAGTGGGGATTGGATTTTATCGGGGAAATCCACCCAGCATCTTCCGGACAGCATAGATGGATCTTGACAGCTACAAACTACTTCACGAAGTGGATTGAGGCGATTCCCACTTGACAGGCCACTGATGCGGTAATTATCTCTTTCCTTGAAAACAATATTCTGTCACGCTTTGGGTGTCCTAGTAAAATAATCACAGATAATGCAGCAGCTTTTAAGTCTAAGAGGATGGTTGATTTTTGCTTTAAGTACAATATTACCTTGGGACATTCAACCACATACCATCCGCAAGGAAATGGCTTGGCGGAATCTTCAAATAAATCCTTGGTGAATATCATTAAAAAATTGCTGGAAATCAACAAGAAGGCTTGGCACAAAAAGTTGGTGAATGCATTATGGGCTGATAGGGTAAGTCAGAAAAAGTCTATTGGCATGTCTCCTTTCGAGTTGGTGTATGGGACGGATACAGTTTTTCCTACTTCACTTGCTGTCCCGATGGTCAAATTGCTTCAAGAAGCGGGAAGTGAAGAGGATCCTATGCAGTGGAGGATTAATGAGATGATTCATTTACAGCAGACACGAGAGGAGGTATTTCAAAATACTTTCAAGTTGCAGGAGCGCATTAAGAAGATCTACGACAGAAAGGAAAAATCAGATAAGTTTCAGTTGGATGAAGTAGTTTTGAAATGGGATGCTCGAAATGAGGATAAGGGAAAGCATGGCAAATTTGAGAATTTGTGGAAGGGACCGTTTAAGATTGCAGCGTACCGGGGGCAGAATGCATTTCTTCTCAAAGAAATGAATGGAGATGATTGTCCTGGTGGACCGATCAATGGTCGGTTGCTGAAGCGCTATTATTTCTGAGTGTTTGCTGCTGATCTCATTGTCATTGTATATATCATTTTACTTTTGTTTCATTGCAAGTGTGCACTGATCTCTCATTTTCAGTCTGGGGCCCGGAGCGAAGGCTATAATTCTGGAAATAGAGGTTGGTTGGTTTGAGATTGTAAAGTTAAGTTTTATCAGTCTTCTTGTTTAAAGTCAAGTCAGTTTGAGTCTAGTCAGTTTTGGTCAAATTGCAGTCTATCGTTAGTCAAATCTGCAGTCAATAAAATTGTCCAAAGTTTGTCTTGTCAGTTGAAATAATGATTCCATCACCCAATGGATGAGAGGCACTATCTGACTCCCCCAGAGATCTGCTGTTCTTGGCATCTCCATGGAGCCACCATCCCCATTGGAGCCAATGTTAGAGTCGGTCCTTGCAGCCCTCCGTCAGTGATCATTTCGTCTTTTGCATATTCATTATTAGGTGTCTCGCTTGTTTCACTTCGTTGCATTTCACTAGGATCATGCCATGAACTGACGAAGGGGTCTGTCGTCCTATGTTTCCTCATGTTTATACCTGCAGCGCTATTTTAAAAATTTTCTTCAAAAAATTATTCATAGTCATTGTCATTACATATATGGTCATTAAAAATGTCAATAAGTGTCCTAGGTCTTGGTGTCTAAGGTTTTTGAGTCATTTATATACTAGTCATAAAGCCTGCAAGGTGAGGAAAGTTCTGCATTTGTGATTTTTATTTTATTATCATCAGCATTTTAAAAAAAAAAAAATTCTAGTCCAAAACTCTGTTTTGGAACTAGAAATTTGTCATTATCATTTTGTAATAAATTGTAATTGTTCCGCCATGAAGACATTGTAAAAGCAGACCCCTGGTCTTTTCTCTAGCCAAGATAGTCATATCCCTGCAAGAAGACAATAAAATCATTAGTATCGACCTCAAAAAAGCCAAAGGAAGTTTGTATTGAAAGTTAAAAGTAAAATTACAGCATTGTATAGTAGTTTGAATTAGATTTGAAATAAAACTTCGATTGTGAAGATATTGTACATGTAATAAAAGCTAAACAAGTTTCATTTAACTAATTCATATTCTAAAATCGTGTTTGAAGATTGGAGGGCCGATTTCAGAGTTTTTAGTTGCGTGGGCAGTGTTGATTGGGCCGAGCGACCCACGTGGAGGCCGAGCGACCCACCTGGGCAGAGCAACCCACGCAGGTCAGTTCAGCAGTGCAAGTTTGCAAGGTGCGCGACCCACCTGGGCCGAGCAACCCACGCAGGAGCAGCGCGACCCACGCAGACACAGGGTTTCGAAATTTAGTTTGAGCGCCCAGTTTTGCTTGGAATCGACTCAACTTGCCTTCAAACAGGTTTTTATCAGTTGCTTGGTGTTTTTGAACGCACTTGTGGCATCATTGGTGGTTTCAAATGTTCAACTGGAGGAGTTAAAATCCCACAGTCATAACATTATTGTTTTCAGGGTTTTAGGATGTAAATGAATGGTTGAAAGAATTTGTTTGCTATCTTAGGGCAGTGATACATCCAGCTTTACATATGATAGCAATTTTCCCTCATGCCCATTATGCCACTGCAACCATTGCTATTATTATACCATGTTTAAACCTTTTGTGCCATGGTGACTGTGTTTGTAATGAGTCTCATTGCCCAATGTAAAATATGCTCATGACTTTGTTTCACACTGCCCATTGAGGCCTTTGTGGTTATTACTCATAAACAAACACATGCTATTGATGCCATGCCCTCCTTGGACTAGATGTGTTCAAACTTTTGAAGGTTGCCTGCTCCTATTTGGTCAAAATTTCGTTTGCATTCAAAACAGAGATTGGGCCTTTTCCAATCCATTTAAAGCTGAGATTTTATCCATGATTTGATTCCTGGATGGTGCTTTGACGGTGGGAATATTGGTTGGGTGTTAAAACATACATCCTAATTTTGCTTTCACTGCATTCATATCAGTATACATAGTGCCAAAGCTTGGATCGAGATATGTCGAGACGGTGAGTCGAATATGGTTTGTGGTCGTGCAAGACTCCGTGACTGGACAGGCTGCCACGGGTCCCGCTAGGAACATAGAAGCGTGATCATCGCAGAGAGGAGCCTACTTTGCCCGGTTGGGTGTGCATGTCCATTAGCTATGGATTGTTTTCGATTCTTGTCATGTTTCAGATTTTGTGAGATGGTTGCACAAACCCGGCCTCATCGTGAATTAGCACGTCTGTTTGTTCTTCATTTACGGGGTCATCAGGTAAGCCTTGCTGGGGTTGATTTCATTGTATCACCTTTGACTATTGCTCAAGCCACTGGTATACCGAACATAGGCGAGGAATGGAGCAAGGGTAAGCAGTTAGAGAAATTTCACTATGAGCCATACATTAAAACTGGATATGTGGCTTACCTGAGCAGAGTTTTTCCATTCAGATTCTTGAGAGATGAGTATGCGCCACTCATGAGGCTCATTATTCAGTATTTTAGTTGTGAGGGCAGGTATGCTCGTCTTTTATCATACCATGTTCGTTTGCTGATGCACTTCACAAGGGTGCGTATGATGAATATTCCGTATTTCATACACCGCAACATAGAGAGGATGGTGACATTTGTGCAGAAGAAGACAATCCCAGTGCAGCAGTACAGGAGTATATACCATTTCACTTTGATCAAAATCTTGGTGTTACATCAGTTGGCGGAGCAGGGCATCACTTGGGAGGATTTCATTTCTAGAGACTTTTTCAGAGTGCCACAGCAGCCTCCCGAGGCAGTTCATGATGCAGGAGAGCCCTCACACCAGCTGGACATGCTTGAGCATATCATCACTCCTTTGGTTCAGACATATCAGCGAGGCCACAGGGCCTTATCTGCAGCGACACAGCGGGTACTATCTCCACGTGAGGTGGAAGGGGTCTTGCCGACTTCATCGACACGGCGAGTATAATCTCCACATGATGTGGAAAGGGTCTCGCCTATTTCTTCAGTGCAGGTACAGGTACAAGACATGGGCAAGAGGCCCATGCATGATGAGGGCCCATCAGGAGGCCGGGACACCGATATGACAGTCATTGATGTTGATACGGGCTCTCCTAGCTCGAAGCTGAGGGAAGTCATCCAGGTGCAAAGGGCCGAGAATGACCAGCTGAAAGACCAATCTCTAAGGTTCATAAGTGATTAACTATTTTGAGGCCTGCGCAACAAAACAGCTCTTCCATGTTGAGCTCGTTGTATCTTTATGAGGTGCGCCAAATCCGTGAGGACAAAGGCAGTGAATCGAAAGAGGCCCGTGACAAGACACCACCAGACAGAGATTCTGTACTCACGCATGTTAACATTCATCTGGAGAAGTTGTTGGCAAAGGCCAACAGAGACAAAGACATGTTTCGCCACATGAAAGGTCATTATTGGGCTCGCATGCATGTCTGCAAAGCGAGAATGAAGATTCTGAAGAGGAGGTTGAGCAAAGCACTAAAACGGCGGAAAAGGCCTGATCCACTCCGGATTTTGGCCGAGGCTTCGTTGGCTGGGCATGATACATGATGGAGGGTCTTCGCTCCAAATTTGAGCAAATTCGGGAAAAATTTTGTCATTTTGAAATATTTTGGTCTAAAAACAGGTTTTTCAGTTAAGCGGGTAGCGCGCCCATATGCTCACTTTTTTTCGGGACACTTGCTGAAGGAAATTTTTACATTTTTGGATTTTTCATTGTTAATTATGCATCCTCTGAAGTCAACTTAGCATTTCATCGAAATCTGGATGGTCAAAAAGCTCAAAAACACCATGAAAACCACCTTGCTGCCACCTTTTGCACCAGCAGGGAGTACCTCTGGGATAATGAGGTTTTTGAGGGTCAAATCAACTCCAAATTCAGAAATTCCACTTGGGTTGGAAAGTAGACATCCAGGTCTTTCCAACGAGCTATCATGCGCTCACTTTGGATGACGGGAAGTACCTCAAAATCAGCCTGGAACATGAGCCACCCACGCAGTTCAGGAGCGACCCACCTAGGAATTTTTCCGAGTTTCCACTCACAACTTCGCATTTTCGCCTATTATGGACGAGTTTTGCTTATGGGTAGAATTTTTGGGTTTTTATGATGTAAATTCATGCTTGATATGTAACTTTGGCTTGTTTTTATCTCTTCTATAAGACCCACTCTCAAATGAGTAAAAAATCATGTAATGGATCAGTTTCCACTCTTTTAGAGGCAAGTGGTTAGCCGCCTAGATTGTAGTTCCCATGATTAGAATTTGTTGGAAACTGATCCCTGAAGAGGGAATCTGATCTCTAGGAGGTGGGGAAAGGGGTTAGAGTGATCTATATATTGTAATTTCGAGGCATTCTACAAAGTTGGACTCTCGGGATACTTTTGATACCATTTGCATACTTTTCATATTTTGCCAAGGAAAGATCGTGGGTTTTGCGTACTTGTTGGGATCCTTGTGGTGTTCTGTTCTTGATGATGTTTTTGTTTACTGTAAGTTTCTTCATGTTTAATGTATGCCATCCTTTCATATGCTTCTAAACTAAATTGAATGAGTGATTAAGGTTGAATCCATTGTTTACAGTGCTTGGCCTTTGAATTCAGTTAGTTCTATATGTTTTCAGCTGTTTGGAGAGGATCCAAGTTCTTCTTTGCTCTCTTCAGCTCCTTGTCGGTCTAATCTATCCATATATCCAATTTAAAGCATCAATATCATCACCTATCTCGCCCCATCTTGAACTCTGCAAAGGTCTGACCTTATCCCCGGACCCAAAATTTGTTTTCCCATTACTCCAGCGAAAACCCAAAAAACCAAAAAACAAACATTTTTATCTCTTTACTAGCCTAAAATCATTTCCTATTGTAAGTCATCT
>JAXQQM020064314.1:0-60108 GCA_034641835.2 Pinus albicaulis | reverse complement strand
AAATTGTTTTGGAAAATTCTAGATTTTTGGCAATTCCTTTGTTACGTTTCTGGAATCAGTTGTTACACTTCTAGAAAGTGTTGTTACACTTCTGTAATTTGTTTTTTAATTTGTATAAAGAGTAAAAAATTAGGTTTTTAGCTTCAAATCTCTTCAAACAAGCTCAAGGCTTATGACCGTTACTCCTTGGACATCTCACAAATAGTAAGTTAATACTCTCATACTGTCCCTTGGTTAAGTTATCAATTTTCAACTCATTTTCATGCTCACTCCATATTACACCATATCATCACTTCTCCATGTCAATGAAATACTCCATTTGATAAACCATAACCTCTTTAGCTAGATAAACCCTAACTCTAGTACCTAAACACTATCCTACACCTCTTATATACATCATCCTCACATCTCCCACCATCCATATCATCCCTAAAAGAAATTTTCATGAAATTTTCATGTGTTTCCTTATTTTAACCACCTTCCTCATATACATTTCACTTCATTCCTCTCACAACATGGAGCTAACATGCCACCCTATTTAATGAATTTTTTGTAGAATTTTCCCTAGCTCCATAACCCTCCATCTCACCCTCTAAACCTACCCCATCCCTACACTCTGTTTTTTCCAGATTTCAATACATATAACCATCCCATAAACATACTAGGGTTTTCATCCTTTTAGTGATAAACAAGATGGAGAATGAGAATAAGAACTTCAAGTGAGGGCTCCACCTAAGGTTAGAGCCCTTCACAAGGTATGAAATCAATGCTTCACCCTTGGCCAAAAGATGTTTTGAGAGGACTGGATGTTTGAGGTTCTGTGAGAAGCTCAAATGAAGATTAAAGAGAAGGATAGCTTAGATTTGTCGGCTAATAGCTTCTTTGGATGTTTAGCCCATCACTCACAGGTGCTACATAACCAAATTTGAGAAGTTTTGAAGAATTTTGGTAGTTTTTGTGATTTTTGCACAATTCTGGAAATTCCTCCTCACAGAAGCATAGAAACTTTTTTTACTCTTATTTTTGGGGCATCAAAATGATGATTTCTATTATCACACTCAAAATTTTCAAATTTTTTTTTGATAAGGTCGCCATAGGTTTCATGTTTTATCATGTTAGGTCATGCATTTGGTGAAGAATTTATAAAATCATATTTATCCTATGTCATGAAACCATTATGAGTCATGTCGTGTCATCAAAATCGATTTTATATCATTTAGTTTTCACACCCATGCCTTAAAATCAAGAAATGAGCCACTTGTCTAGTTTTTCACAGTTTCGTAGCGAATACAGTGGAAGAATAGCAGATTTCGCTACGAAACTGCCTAAACATTTCGTAACACTCATTTTCCAAAAGAAAATTGATGAATTCTCATTTTCTATTTTTTTTAGGGAAAGGTGAGATCACCTAGTAGGTTATGACAGTCATCCAAATGTAAAATCATAAGTGATTGTCATCATTCCACCTTCATCACCCCATTTGTCATTTTCCCTCTCATACTTGAATTTAATTTTTTTAAACAAATCACCCAAGCTCCTCCCTGTCATTAAACCTTCAGCCTTTGCATTTAAATCATCTTAGTGTCATCCTCGAAGAGTTTAGCTTTGTGGCAAGCAACTTGTTGTCTAATTTGTCTTTATAGGTGTCACATTTTTAAGAGGACAGTTTGGTTATAATGGGAGATGGCCATGAAGGAGAATGAATACAAAGGAGGCTCTGTGGTTAGATAGGATCTCATTTACCTTAATCTATTCATGGAGGAACCTAGTTTTTCTGAAGCATTCACCAATTCAGGTTGCTTGAATTTCTGCTGGAGCTAACAAGGAACTTGTTGTGTTTTTAGACTGTGTGAGTAGTAAATTTAAAGAGAATATTATGGATGAAAATAGATGAATTAGGAAATAATGTGAGAGGTTATTTTCAAGCACAAAACAAGGAAAAATAACCTCATTCACTTTTCTCACAAGTGCTACCAGTTTGGAGATTCGAAGATGTCCGTGGGACCTATTTTCAGAATATAGAATTTTCCTATTTTATACATGTTTTTCTAATGTCGATTCTGGACAATTGGAGATGGTTTTCAAAATCCCAGGAGAGGTTTTTATTCATAAATGAATGACCTACAAAAACCTCTTTCTGTTTTGTAACAAATATCAAGGATAGGGAGATAGGACCCCATCTCTAAACCCTATTGTTTCAGAAAAAAAGAGAGAGTCATTTTATTGGTAAATTAACTTGCTTAGGGTGAAAATTATGTTGTTTGAAGAGGGTAAGAGGCAAGTTTGTATTATAATATTCAATTATATCACTTTTCAGACCTATAGGTGAAATTTTGAAGAAAAAGGAATATTTTGTAATTTTCAGCCATATCAGGTAGTTTATAGCATGCTCCAGGCTTGAAGGCTTGAAAATGCTACGAAATTTCTGAAGATGCTTTTTTGCCTATTAAAATAGTTTTTTGAAGATACAAGGAGGGTGGTTGATGGTATTCACTCATTTTAACTTGAACAACATTGTTTGACCAATAGAGGTGGCAGAAGGAAAAGACAAAGGACAAAAACAACCTCGCTACTAAACTACGCTACGAAATTTCTGAAGAATGCCTTTTGTTTTTAAAATCAGTTATGATCAAGATCCAAGGAGGGTAATTGATGGTATTTATCTCATATGACCGAAATAAACATGTTACCAAACTACGCTATGGAACTGCCTATTGCACTCTGCTTTTTGCAGCGAGGTGTTTTTACTTGTATTGTGATGTTTGGAAAGTGTATTGAAGAGAAACGAACCACGTGGATTACTCAAAGAGTATTAGTGAATATTTTTTTGGTCAAAACACTAAGAAAATAAGGTGATTAGTCTGCCAACTCATCAATTTTGGACACCATCAAACTATGACAACACATCCCCAAAATTCAAGGAGCAGACCCTTAATGTCAGTTTGGTTGTTTTATTATTTGGTTATAGATATTTACACTTCATTCAAAGTGGTTATGTTCGATAAGTTTCATCATGAATATATTATCTAAAAGTTGTTAGTGAAATAAATAGGTTGTAAAGTCCTAGTAGGTCTCTAAGTCCTAAATTTAGTAGCTCTCTATTTTGTTTCCTTGTAATAAGCTTTTGATTAGATTAGGTGTCAAAGGAAGCATTCGAAGGCTCAGCTTTGTTGATAGGATCAATGTAAAGATGATTAAGCCTATTAATAGGCAGATTATTGAAGGAGAAGGGGTTGGAGATTGTTGTACTACACTGCTATTTTTTGTAAAAATTTTCAGCTTCAGTAATATATAGTGGATGTTTTGGCCTTCTTCACTTCAGATTCGAATGAGGTTTTCAATGAGTTCTATGTATTATTATTTTCTTGTTTAATATATGCAACAAGTTTGTGTATAATTACTCATGATTCTTGGAGAACATCCTTTGACTTCCTTTAGATATTGAACTGTTGTTTTTCTTCCTACGTTGTGTGTGTATGATCTCTTCATTTACAATTTCATTTGCCTCAAATTCTACAAGAATGATCATTTTCATTGAGTTTCATGATGTTGACTCCATCGGTCGAATGGTAGAAAGTCCTTTACATTTTCAACCTGCAATAAATCAAAATAAAGTTACAGTCATAGGTTTAGCCATCTAGTAGAGTTTTCATTGCAAATCCTTTGATAAATTGAGAGATCCGTCTTAGGCTGAAGAGGTTGATCTTCTGTCAAAAACTGGTTTGAAATATTTACTCCAATTTGAGCATTGTAGCATCCCAAAAGGACAAAATTTGGTGATAACATTTTGGCGCCATTGCCGGGGAAAAAGGTGTAAATTTTCTCCAGGTAGAATGACAAGGTTCATATTTGACTTCTGATGGTGAACAGAAGCCAAACACACGAAGGTTGTACCATTCACCTGGAAAATCCATTATTCAAGATCCCGAGCTTCAAAGTTCAGAGCGACTTCACTGGGAAGAATATATATTTTAGAACATTCATGGTGATCCAAGATGACAGGGTATGTGGCAAACCCTTTATATGATGAAATGTTACAAAGTGTAATGGATGAGTTAGCGGAATTTTAGATAGATGAAAATTTATACACAATAGTATTTCGTTGTTTGAAATCTAGTTGACTCATACCTGAAAATAAATTTGTTTTCTTGGTTTAGCTGCTGAAATATTAGAGAATGGAATTGAACTATTTGATGTTAAAATTGGATCATATGATTTCCTATATCCTAAACAGTTCTTGGAAGGTCTTCCTCCTCCAAAAAAGGAGGAAATTGTTATACCATATAACTTGTAGATAGAGGAAGAATATGGTTATGAGCTTGATATTATAGAGTTGGAATCAAGGTTCAGCCTTGATGAAGAAAATGAAAATGATATCCAAGATCAATTTCTTATTGAGATCTTAAAAGGGATATCAATAAATTATGTCTTCTTTGATCCCATAGCTGATTACATGGAGGAGTTATATAGTCCAATTTTTCAAATTTTTTTTCACTATAAAAAACAGACCCATTCTCTCTTACCTTTATCATTTCAAAATAAAGTTTTCTTTTGGTTCAAGTATCATATCAACTCATTGGCTAGATTTATTGGAGGTTTCATGTCGCTTGAATAAAACATGAAGATTGTAGCTGTTAGGGTAGGTAGAAGTGTGTGTGAATAAGCTCAAGTAGACTGAGCATCTTTTCAGTATGTACAAATTTGATTTTTTAGCAGTAATCATCAAGCTTGAGTCCGAGGAGAAGGCCATAAGAGCTTGGCGAAGTCTTCATCAATTTTAGAAAATTTTCAATTTTGCAAGAGAGAGGCACTAGAACTATAAGTTCTTTGTTGTACCACAGGGGCACACCATCCCCACTGGAGCCACTGTTATCACACTCAAAATTTTTAACTTTTTTTTATAAGGTCACCATAGGTTTCATGTTATATCATGTTGGGTCATGCATTTCATGAATAATTTAAAAAATCATGTTTATCTTATGTCAAAAAACCATTATGAGTCATGTCATGTCAGCCAAATCCATTTTATGTAATTTAGTTTTTACACCCATGCCTTAAAATCAAGAAATGAGCCACTTGTCTATTTTTTCATAGTTTCGTAGCGAATACAGTGGAAAAATAGCATATTTCGCTAAGAAACTGCCTAAAAGTTTTGTAGCACTAATTTTCCAAAATAAAATTGATGAATTCTCATTTCATATTGGTTTTAGGGAAAACTGAGATCACCTAGTATGTTATGATAGTCATCCAAATGTGAAATCATAAGTGTTTGTCATCATTCCACCTTCATCACTCCAATTGTCATTTTCCCTCTCATACTTGAATTTCATATTTTTAAACAAATCGCCCAAGCTCCTCCCTATCATTAAACCTTCAGCCTTTGCATGTAAATCATCTTTGTGTCATCCTTGAAGAGTTTATCTTTGTGGCAAGCAACTTGTTGCCCAATTTGTCTTTACAGGTGTCACATTTTTAGGAGGACATCTTGGTTATAAAGGGAGATGGCCATGAAGGAGAAGGAATACAAAGGAAGATCTATGGTTAGATAGGTGCTCATGGAATTTAAGCTATTCATGGAGGAACATATTTTTGCTGAAGCATTCACCAATTCAGGTTGCTTGAATTTTTGTTGGAGCTAACAAGGAATTTGCTGTGTTTTTAGCTGTGTGAGCAGTCAATTTCAAAAGAATATTATGGATGAAAAGAGATGAATTATGAAATACTAAGAGAGGTTATTTTCAATCACAGAGTAAGGAAAAATAACCTCCTTCACTTTTCTCATAGGTGCTACCAGTTTTGAGATTCGAAGATGTCTCCGGGACCTATTTTCAGAATCCATAATTTTCCTGTTTTATACATGTTTTTCTAATGTCGATTCTAGACAGCTGGAGATGGTTTAAAAAAAGAAGAGAGGTTTTTATTCATAAAATAATTACCTACAATCAATACTTTTTTTTTTGCAACATCTATCAAGGATAGGGAGATAGGAGCACATCTCTGAACCCTATTGTTTCAGAAAATATAGAGTCATTTTTTTGGTAAATTAACTTGCTTAAGGTGAAAATGATGTTGTTTGAAGAGGGTAAGAGGCATGTTTGTATTATCATATTTCATTATATCTATTTTCAGACCTACAGGTGAAATTTTGAAGAAAAAGGAAGATTTTGTAATTTTCAACCATATCAAGTAGTTTCGTAGCGTGCTCCAGGCTTGAAGGCTTAAAAACGCTATGAAATTTCTGAAGATGTTTTTTTCCTATAAAAACAGGTTTTTGAAGATCCAAGGAGGTAGGTTGATGGTATTCACTCATTTTTTCCTGATTTTTTGACTAGGAGAGGAAGCAAAAGGAAAAGACAAAGGAAAAAAACAACCTCGCTACTAAATTACGCTACAAAATTTTTGAAGAATGTTTTTTTCTTTTAAAATCAGTTTTGATGAAGATCCAAGGAGGGTAATTGATGGTATTTATCTCATGTGACCTGAAAAACATGTCTTGATCAACAGAGAAGGTAGAAAAGGAGGTTGAATGGACGAAATAAACATGCTACCAAACTACGCTACGAAACTGCCTATTGCACTTTGTTTTTTGTAGCGAGGTGTTTTTAGTTGTATTGTGATGTTTGGAAAGTGTATTGAAGAGCAGAAAACCACGTGAATTAGTAAAAGAGTATCAGTGAATATTTTTTTGGTCAAAACACTCAGCAAAGAAGGTGATTAGGTTGCCAACTCATCAATTTTGGACACATCATAAAACTATGACTTCACATCCCCAAAATTCGAGGAGAAGACTATTGGAATATTGTCATTGATGGCAAAGGCATTGGCTACAAAGGAGCACCTGTGCAAAAGAACAGAGGAAGTATCGGTCAAGGAGCAGAAACAAGCAAAAGAGGAGATATGTTGGAAAATTGCCTGTTTGGATTCCTGTTCGGATTCTTAGGGTTAGTGTATGATCTGGAACAATGAAACATGGTATGGCAACTGTACATTGGTTCTTGTGGAACCAGAATGGAGCATGAAGAGGTAGAACGACGAATCAAGAACGAATTTAAGGTCGCAAAGGGAATCTAGTGTTTGGTGTGAATTTCTTGTGTTATATATTATGAATGTTACGAAGATTGCATCAAACTGGTGTCAAGCCTCAATAAACAAAATGATGGGTTAATCTGTTGATGAAGAGCGCAAGCGATGTCACAGTAAATAAGTCAATTTACAATAATCAAGCAGGGGGAGTGGAACCTTGAGCGAAGAAGGCGGAACCTTGCGAGAGGAACAGTAACGGCGGTTTCCGATTTTTATCGCACCGCTCTCGTCGGGCAAGTGGTATTTCCTGGTGAGGAGCGATTCCATAGAATTCTCGACACGCGTCCCTGTACGACTTCATAAAACCACTTTTCACTGTGTGCCATCGCACGTTATACTTCGACCCAGGATGCCCAGCGATATCGTTGAGCGCCGTTGATCTGGGAAGGTGTCATCAGACGGTCGTCATTTGTTGAAGGTGCGCGGAGATTAACACAGGTACGGTGGGCCATCGCACGTTAACGATCGGTATTGGAGGTCGAGCGATATGCATATACGCCGTTGATCTGGAAGCTTGCTAATATAACGGTGATCAAACGCTGGACTTGCGTGAAGTTTACCTATGGTACCATGCGCGTATTTGATTGGCTATTGACTATATTTGTGGGCTCGGGGTCAAAGTTTTACCATATTATTTGGAAGGATTAGAATGCGAAGGGTTGACTTTAATTATAAAGTTCTGTTCAAAATTATTTATTTATCAATTTCTTTAAATTGATAGATAAAAGATCAAAAGCCTCGTGGGATAAACTAAAAGGAATACTGTCAGCGGTTCGTGGTTTTAACCCATGGTTTTAATAAAGGGAAAGCTATATAAGGAGAAGAAAAATAAAGAACGGGTGTGCATTGTAAGGGTTGTGAACGAAAAATTTCTCCAAGGAATATTTGTATGGGCGAGCTCTGTTCTTAACCGATAAATCTGAAACTACGATGCACCCATGGATAGAATGATCTGACAATGATAAATCTCTGGTTTGAATGACAGACGAAATCATGAAGAACTCGTGTGAGTATATAGAAAATAAATAAATCTGGTGACTAGCAAGGTATGTCGTATGGAAACTGGTGGATCCAGTATGAAAATTGATGAAACGTGGTCTACAGTAGTGCCGAGGATCGAAGCCTTTAGAAAGGGGGTTGTAGCTCCCTTTCAGTGGTAGCTGGTAAACGAGAGAAGGTTGTAGCCTTCTGCAGGTGGGTGCCTGCATGCTGGTATAAGTTTGCACCAGCATATATTGTAAGAAGTTTTCTCTATAATAAATATTGAAGACTGAGATTACAGCAGCGGTGGTTTTCTCCCGAATTGGGTTTCCACCTTAAATTCTGGTGTTCATATGTGTTATTTATATTTGATGGTTTGTTCTATTCTGTTCAAGCTTAATGCTTATCTGATGCAATGCTCTAAGTAAAGACATAATAAGATATCTAGTCATACATGTTGAATGCAGTACTGTAACATATGGTTTTAAGAGAAAGAAAAGAAAATTTTTTCAGCCCTAAATATTGATTCACCCCCCCTCTCAGTATTTTTCCCAACAATTGGTATCAGAGCAGGTCCTTCTGAAAAAGCTTAGCCGCTAGAAGGAAGAGCAAGCAAGATGAGCAATCAAGATGGAATAGCATCTATCAGGCCTCCGCTTTTTAACGGAAACAATTTAATCTTCTGGAAAACAAGGATTAGATCCTATCTTCAGTCTCTGGGAGCAGAGGTATGGGAAATTGTTGAACAAGGATATTAATACCCCGCTGCAGTACCAACAGATCCGACGGAAAGAAAGAACTATGAAACGAATGCAAAGGTGGTCAATGCTCTATTGGGAAGTCTAACTGAATCTGAATTTGTCAAAGTCATGCAGCTGAATACAACCAAGACAATATGGGACAAAATCATTCTAAGTTATGAAGGTGATGCAAAGGTAAAAAGTGCTAAACTCCAAACTCTCAGAATTCAATATGAGAATCTAAAAATGGATAATGAAGAAAGCATTGCCAATTTCTTTTTACGACTTGATGATATTGTAAATCGTATGAGAAATATGGGAGAAACAATAACCGAATCCACCTTGGTTGAGAAAGTCTTAAGATCACTAACAACAAAATTTGAGTCAAAAGTTTCTGCCCTTGAAGAAAAGCAGGATCTTCAAAACCTTACTGTGGTGCAACTTCATGGCATACTAACTGCATATGAAATGAGAAGAGGAGGACCTTCTGAAGTCAAAGAAGCAGTCTTTAGAACTTCTACAAAAGGGAAGGAAGTACAAAAAATAGAAGGATCATGATATATCTCAGAAGAAGATGAGATAAACTTTGTAAAGAAACTTCAACTTGGCACAGGACGGTTCAGAGGTAAGCTTCCTTTCAAATGTTTTGATTGTGGAAGAGTTGGTCATTATGCTACTAAGTGTCTTTATAAAGAAACACATAAAAAAGGGAAGGAAGTAGCAAAAAGGAATAAGAATCGTTTTAGCACTAGAAAGAGTTACTACACTCATGAAGATAGTGATGGGTTATTTGATAGTGAGGAAGAATGTGAACAAGATCTTAGACTTCTCATGGCATTTGAAAAAGAATCTAGAGAAGAAAAAGATACTTTTGTGGATGCTCTAGAAGACAGTGATTTTCTTGATGAAAACATTAAACTCAAGACTTGCTTAGAAGAAAGTAAAATAATCATAGAAACTCTGAAAAATCAGCTTGAAGAAAAGGAGAAACACAATGAGAAATTAGAGTGTGAGGTAGTAAGCCTAAGAAAAGAACTTGAGAAAGTAAAAAATCTGAATCTTAGATTTGCTAAAGGATCTGAAACATTAGATGAGATTATCAAGGTACAATGTTCTCCTCTTATAAAGACAGGTCTTGGATATATTGGAGAATCTTCTCAGGCTTCAGCACCAAATTATCTAAAAGCAGTTACAGCTGGTTTACAACATGCTGCCACTCAGCAAGGGAATAAAGAATCTTTACAGATAAAGCATGATCATCTAAATTCAAAGAACACTAACAGGAATGTCTTTCGAAGAAACACCAATCAACAAGTAAATTCATATAGAAGATTTTATGATCGCAGAAATTTCTTCTTCAATAGACAATGTTTCTCATGTCACAATTTTGGTCATAAAGTTGTTCAATGTGTTGCATATAAAACCATCATGACAAGAGAAGCAAGAAAGAAAAAGATTGATATTGAAACAAAGAAGAATACTTATAACAACTTTTCTCCTCTTCAAAATGAAGTTGAATGTGCTTATTGCAATAACTTTGGCCATGAAGAATCTGAATGCAAGAGCAAAGTTCAGCCAAAAGAACATGTACCTTCAAGCTCCAAAGTATGGAAAAAGAAGGAATTACAAGTTGAAAATTGTGGCATAGCGTTATTTGCAGAAGATGAATAAAACCAATGGTACATTGATAGTGGATGCTCAAGACACATGACAGGTGATAAATACAAGCTTCTTGCATATAGTACTCTAGAAAAAGAAAAAAATGTTACGTTTGGGAATGATACTCCTGCGGTCATTAAGGGAAAAGGGTCTGTTTTTCTAAAAGAAAAGGTGAAAGCTAATGAAGTCATGTATGTGGATGGATTAAAGCATAACTTTTTAAGTGTAAGTCAAATTTGTGATCAAGGAACTGAAGTCGTCTTTAGTTCAAAATAATGTGTGGTACGTGATCTTGATACAGGTAAAGAAATTATAAAAGGAAAAAGAACTCCAAACAACCTGTATATATTGAAGAGCCCCAAATAAAAATGTTATTTGAGTAAATCTTCAGAAAATTGGCTATGGCATAGAAGGTTGGGGCATCTGAGCTTCTCTCAAATCAACAAATCAAGCAGACTTAAAGCTGTTCGTGATCTTCCCAATATTACCCTACCTGAAAATATCATATGCAAATCTTGCCAATTCGGCAAGAAAACCAAGGTACAATTTAATGCCAAGGAAGGATCATCAAGTAAGCCTCTTGAACTCATTCATACTGACATATGTGGACCTATGAGGAAAAAGTCACCACGTGGTGAAGAATACTATATCTTATTCATTGATGATTTCTCTAGAATGTGTTGGATTGGGCTGCTTAAACACAAAGATGAATCATTTGAGAAATTTCAGATCTTCAAAGCACTAGTTGAGAATGAATTAGATCTAAAAATCAAGTGTCTCAGATCTGATCGAGGAGGAGAATATACATCCAATGAATTTCTTGAATTCTGTGAACAACATGGCATAAAAAGACAGTTCTCTGTAGCTGGTACTCCACAACAGAATGGTGTTGCAGAAAGAATGAACAGAACAATTCAACAAATGGCTAGAGCTATGCTTGATGATTCCGGAACACCTGACACATTTTGGGGAGAAGTAGCACATACAGCAGCAAACATTCTCAACAAAGAACATGTTCGTGTAAATGGTGATAAAACTCCATATGAACTCTGGTATGGTAATTCTCCCACTATAAAGCATTTTAGAATTTTTGGGAGCAAGTGCTTTATCAAGAATAATGATGAAAAACTTGGCAAGTTTGAACCCAGAGCAGATGAAGGAATATTTCTTGGTTACTCCTCTAGGAGTAAGGCATATAAATGTTACAATAAAATACTTCGAAAGATTGTTGAATGTATTGATGTTGTTATTGATGAGTCTCCTGCAGCTCCAAAAGAAGAAAAGCAAACAATAGATGAAGATGATGAGGACACATATCCTTCTACATCAAATAGTAATGATACAAATAGTGCACCCAGTGAAGAACCTGAAGAGGAGTTTTTTGAAAAGGCTCCATCTAGATATGTTCAAAAGAATCATCCAGGATCTCAAATTTTGGGAGAAAAAGGATCAGGTGTACAAACAAGAAGGACTATTGTGGGATCTTCTAGCAATCTGGCATTTCTGTCCACTATTGAACCTCACAGTGTCATTCAAGCTAGCAAAGATGAATGTTGGATTCAAGCCATGAATGAAGAGCTTGATCAAATTGAAAAGAATCACACTTGGGAATTAGTACCAAGGCCTCATGACAAAAATGTCATTGGAACTAAATGGATATTCAAAAACAAGTTAAATGAGAATGGGGATGTTATAATAAATAAAGCTAGACTTTTTTGCAAGGGGTATGCTCAACAAGAAGGTATAGACTTTGAAGAAACTTTTGCTCCTGTAGCCAGACTTGAAGCCATAAGAATGTTTCTTGCTTTTTAAAGCTTCCAACAAATCAAAGTTTATCAAATGGATGTTAAATCTGCTTTTCTCAATGGTGATCTAGAAGAAGAAGTTTATATAGAACAACCAGAAGGATTCATTTTGGGAAATGATGAAAAACTTATTTGTAGACTTAAAAAGGCTCTATATGGTCTCAAACAAGCTCCAAGGGCATGGTACTATCGTCTTGACAAATATCTTCATCAACAAGGATTTTCAAAAGGGTCTGCTGATAGCAACTTATACACAAAAACTGAAAATGGAAAACTATTGATTGTGGTTGTATATGTTGATGATGTCATTTTTGGAAGTAATAAAGAGTCTATGAGTTAGAAATTTTCTTCTGATATGCAACAAGAATTTGAAATGTCTTTGCTTGGGGAACTAACATTATTGCTTGGCTTGCAAGTGCAACAAACAACAGATGGCATATTCTTGTCACAAGAAAAATATCTCAAGCAAATCCTGAAGAAGTATGGCATGGAAGACTGCAAACCTGTAAGTACACCAATGATAACCGGATGTAATCTCAGTTCTAATGATGATTCCCCCACGGTGAATCAACCTGAATACAGATCTATGATAGGAAGTCTACTTTATCTCACTGGGACAAGACCAGACATCATGCATGTAGTTGGGATTGTTGGACGATTCCAAGCTAATCCAAAAGAGTCTCATCTTCAGGCTGTAAAAAGAATATTCAAATATCTACAAGGAACTCAAGAATTTGGACTATGGTATCCAAAGAATGCTGATCTTACTCTTCATGCATACACTGATGCAGATTGGGCTGGAAGTGTTGATGATCGGAAAAGCACCAGTGGTGGTGCATTCTATATGGGGCCTCGGTTAGTATCTTGGTTCAGCAAGAAGCAAAGCTCCATTGCCTTATCTACAGCAGAAGCAGAATATGTGGCTGCTGCATCATGTTTCACTCAACTTCTCTGGATGATGCAAACCCTACAAGACTTTCAAATCAAATGCTCACATCCTATCTCCATTATGTGTGATAATACAAGTGCTATCAGTATCTCAAAGAATCTTGTTATGCATTCCAAGACCAAGCACATTCCCATCAAATATCACTTCTTACGTGAACAAGTGCTTGAACAAAAGGTGAAATTGGAGTATGTTTCCTCCAAAGAACAAGTTGCTGATATATTTACCAAACCTCTACCCAAGGAAGAGTTCGAATATCTCAAACAGAAACTGGGAGTAGTCTCTGCCATGCAGAGGATCAGGTCTGCTTAAATACAGAAGATTAAATTGGGTATGAGGTGTTGTTAGGCATCTCTGAATGCACAGGCTAAGGGGGAGCATTGGTTATAGGAAAAAGATGCATTGTTGACATTTATAAGTCATCTTGTTATATTATGAAGATGCAACATGATCTCAGGGGGAGCATGGTATTTTTGGTACAAAGAATCTTGATCAACCCTTTGCCATTGATGTCAAAGGGGGAGGAAAAGCAAAGAAGGGCTTCTATAAGACAAATAGAGGAAGAGTATTACAGAGGAAGAATATTTCCATCAATTCCAAAGGGGGAGATTGTTGGAATATTGTCATTGATGGAAAAAGCATTGGCTACAAAGGAGCATCTGTGAAAAAGAACAGAGGAAGTATCAGTCAAGGAGCAGAAACAAGAAAAAGAGGAGATATGTTGGAAATTGCCTGTTCAGATTCCTGTTCGGATTCTTAGGGTTAGTGTATGATCTGGAACAATGAAACATGGTATGGCAACTGTACATTGGTGCTTGTGGAACCAGAATGGAGCATGAAGAGGCGGAACGACGAATCAAGAACGAATTTAAGGTCGCAAAGGGAATCTGGTGTCTAGTGTGAATTTCTTGTGTTATATATTATGAATTTTACGAATATTGCATCGAACTGGTGTCAAGCCTCAATAAACAAAATGATGGGTTAATCTGTTGATGAAGAGTGCAAGCGATGTCACAGTAAATAAGTCAATTTACAATAATCAAGCAGGGGGAGTGGAACCTTGAGTGAAGAAGGCAGAACCTTGCGAGAGGAATAGTAACGGCGGTTTCCGATTTTTTATCGCACCGCTCTCATTGGGCAAGTGGTATTTCCTGGTGAGGAGCGATTCGATAGAATGCTCGACACGCGTCCCTGTATGACTTCATAAAACCACTTTTAACCGTGCGCCATTGCGCGTTATACTTCGATCCAGGATGCCCAACGATATCGTTGATCGTCGTTGATATGGGAAGGGGTCATTGGATGGTCGTCATTTGTAGAAGGTGTGCGTAAATTAACACAGGTACGACAGGCCATCACACGTTAACGATCGGTATTGGAGGTCGAGCGATATGCATATACGCCGTTGATCTGGAAGCTTGCTAATCTAACGGTGATCAAACGCTGGACTTGCGCGAAGTTTACCTATGGTACCATGCGTGTATTTGATTGGCTATTGACTATATTAGTGGGCCCGGGGTCAAAGGTTTACCATATTATTTGGAAGGATTAAAATGCGAAGGGTTAACTTTAATTCTAAAGTTCTGTTCAAAATTATTTATTTATCAATTTCTTTAAATTGATAAATAAAATTAAAATAAAAGATCAAAAGCCCCGTGGAATAAACTAAAAGGAATACTGTCAGCGATTCATGGTTTTAATAAAGGGAAAACTATATAGAAGAAAAATAAAGAACGGGGTGTGCATTTTTGAAGGGTTGTGAACGAACAATTTCTCCAAGGAATATCTGTATGGGTGAGCTCTGGTCTTAACTGATAAATCTGAAACTACGATGCACCCATGGATAGAATGATCTGACGATGATAAATCTCTAGTTTTGAATGACGGACGGAAATATGAAGAACTCATGTGAGTATATAGAAAATAAATAAATGCGAGTGGCCAAATAAAGGGTATCTTGATATGGGCGGGTAGATCCGGTGTGAAATTAGTGAAACGTGGTGCTGCAATGATGCTAGGATCGAAGCCTTCGAAGGGGTTGTAGCTCCTTCCGGTGGTAGTTGGTAAACGGAAAGGTGTATGCACGGTGGGTGCACACTGTGTGGTATAAGTACACGGCATATCTTTGTCCATTTCTACAAATAAATATTGAAGACTGAGATTACAGCAGCGGTGGTTTTCTCCCGAATTGGGTGTCCACCTTAAATTATGGTGTTAATATGTGTTGTTTATATTTGATGGTTTGTTCTATTCTGTTCAAGATTAATGCTTATCTAATGCAATGATCTAAGTAAAGACATAATAAGATATCTAGTCATACATGTTGAATGCAGTACTGTAACATATGGTTTTAAGAGAAAGAAAAGAAAAATTGTTCAGCCCTAAATACTGATTCACCCCCCCTCTCAGTATTTTTCCCAACATAGACCCTTAATGTCAGTTTTTTTGTTTTATTATTTGGTTATAGATATTTCCACCTCATTCAAAGTGGTTATGTTTGATAATTTTCATCAGGAATATATTATGTAAAATTTGTTAGTGAAATAAATAGGTTGTAGAGTCCTAGTAGGTCTCTAGGTCCTAAAGTTAGTAGCTTTCAATTTTGTTTCCTTGTAATATGCTTTTTGTTAGATTAGGTGTCAAAGGAAGAATTCAAAGGCTCAACTTTGTTGATAGGATCAATGTAAAGATGCCTAAGTTTATTAATAGGAAAATTACTGAAGGAGAAGGGGTTGGAGAGTATTTTACTACACTGTTATTTTTTGTAAAAACTTTCAGCTTCAGTAATATAGAGTGGATGTTTTGGCCTTCTTCACCTGAGATTTGAATGAGGTTTTCAGTGAGTTCTATGTATTATGCTTTTCTTGTCTAATATATGCAGCAATTTATGTATAATTACTCAGAATTCTTGGAGAACATGATCTGACTTCCTTTAGATATTGAACTGTTGTTTTTCTTCCTGTGTTGTGTGTGTATCATCTCTTCATTTAAACTTTCATTTGCCTCAGCTTCCACAAGAAGGATCATTTTCATTGATTTTCTGATATTGACTCCATTAGCCCAATGGTAGCAAGTCCTTTACATTTTCAGCCTGCAATCAATCACAATAAAGTTACGGTCACATATTTTGCCATCTAGTAGAGTTTTCATTGCAAATCCTTTGATAAGTTGAGAGAGCCCTCTCAGGCTGAAGAGGCTAATCTTTATTCAAAATCTGGTTTGAAATAGTTACTCCAAGTTGACCATTGCAGCAGCCCAACAGGACTCAATTTGGTGATAAAAATTCTTTACATGGTTGGATGCATTTTGATGAGTACATTAGAAAGCAGGAACCCCCTTGGCATGAAAAGATATAAATTTTAAGAAAAGGCCACGAAACCACTCATTTATTATGTTTCTACCACCTTAGAGCCTCTGCTACGCTTCTAGAGTAACATTGGGAGAATGGATTTTTGGAGGCCTTCCCGTGGGTTATTTAAAAGTTCAAGATGTTCTGGAAACTAGACGCATAGGGCTAGTTGACCGTTCTTTCAAAAATGAATCTAGACTCCTAAAAGTGCCTCAAAAGTTCCTACAAACTTCTATTACGCTTCTGCAAAATTTTGTTACCCTTTTGTTAGAAATGTTACAAATCAACATTGGATTCCTCAGGACACTTGTCAAGTTAGAAAATGTCACAAATTCAAGGTTTTTCTCTCCTATGAGTTGGAATTAGAGTTATTGAGTTTGGTTTTGCCTCCTATCATGAGGGAATATGTAATTTAATGTAAGAGACAAACACTCCTAGTTCATAGCTAAAATTCAGGGAATGGTTTATAACCTCCCTAGAATCTAGGACATGACTCATCTTATGTATTTATGATCCATTTTGGATGGGATTTCGACCTGATGAGGTGTCATAGTCCATATTTTATATAAGTATACTCTCTTTAGCCTTTTTTGGGGTTGGATAGTCTTATTTTACAGTGGATCTCTTGTAACCAACATTTGCATTTTGGAATGAAATCAAAGAGAGATTTATAGAACTTGTGTTTGAGAATCTTGTGGTATTCATTGGAGCATTTGTTCTTCTTATGTATGTTTATCTATCCATGCTAAATGATATATCATCTTTTTTCATATACCTATTTTCATATGTTAATATTGTAAGTTTATAAGTAG
The DNA here is from genome assembly GCA_034641835.2 of Pinus albicaulis. NCBI lineage: Eukaryota > Viridiplantae > Streptophyta > Pinopsida > Pinales > Pinaceae > Pinus > Pinus albicaulis. Next base: position 42,733 of record JAXQQM020064314.1, on the reverse strand, counting down.
AAATCATGTTCGTTCATGCTCTGTTTTAGGCAAGGTTTACATTGCTATGCCTATTTTCTTCCAAATGAATGAATTCATCTCAGTGCTAATTCAAAATATATTTCACTCCATCCTATACTCAATGACCTATTAAACCTGCTTTCAAGCTACCTCTCTAGCCTCACATATTCTCTGCAAATTGACCTTGGAATTCAGATCTAAAAAACCTTATACACAGTCTTCTCACTGATTTTTCTATCCAACACTAAAAACATCAAACAAATCCTATTTAATAAGCTTACATATATAGAATAATATCATTAGATACTCATTCATTCCTTTGGCTGCAAAAGTGACAATGGGAGATCCCTCTCTAGTCTTGGTAGGGCTAGCTACCTGACCTAAAGCTTGGTATGTGGTTACCTTTCTTCAATCACATTTTCATCCTTGGGAAGTTGGGGAGAGTGATAAAATTCTTGGCGCCATTTCCGAGGAGTGAAGGTTAAATATTTCCTTGGAAAGAATGAAAAATATTATCTCTTATTTCTGATGGTGAATAATGGTCAAGAAAAGAAATGCTATGCATATTTCACCTCGTGACTCTAGTGGTGAAGAATCCAAAAGTTTAGATTTTTCATGGCAACTCCACTGTTAAAAAATCGGTAGCTTTAAGAACTATTCGTGACTTCACTATTTTCAATATGGATTCAACTGCAAGAAGGAATTCTAGGTATGCTCCTATGCATCGAGATCATGTTCTAGGATTTCCAAATCGTATGCCTAAGGTAGATTGGAAAACATATTTTCCAAAATTCAGAGATGGAAAAGGTGATGATGCTACAATTCATTGAATAAGATTTCATATGCATGTGCGGAAGCTGAAGATTAATTTTCATGACCACATTAGAAGAAAAAGCACAGTTTTGGTATGAAAGCTTACCTCCTACTTGTATTTATTCTCTCAATGATTTTCACTTAGTATTTTTTGAGAGTTATAGAGAAACCTATCCTTATTTTCTTTTCATTGAGGATTGTTGTGATCATTTTGAAAATTTTATTCAAGAGCTAGAAAGTGCTTATGGCGATGAAGAGTTTATGGATGTTGAATTTTTGGATGCTTTGAATGAAAATCCTTTTCACTGCCATGAGAAGATCATGGATTCTTCCATGGATGACAACAAACTTGAGAAAAATTATTCAAAGGATGACAATAATATTCCATCTTTCGAAGTTGATGATAATTTGCAGCAGCATTGCCAATATTCAAGCGATCAAGATATATATGAAGATGTTCTATCCAGCTACTTTTCATCCCTTTCCTCTTATGATTTTTTAATTCAGGAAGAAATATGTGCAAATCATAATTTTGAGTTTTCTTGTATAGAGACTCTAGAGAGTCATGATTTATCCATTGAGGTCAAAAATAGTGTACAACATGTTTGTTGTCTTGAGTCTGATGAAAATGTTTAGCAACCTTCAAATGATCAAGATATAGATTTTTTCAAGGACAAGACAATTCTATTTATGATGTACATGCAAAGCCACTTGTAGATATTTGTGTTGATGCTGATTTGGCTATCTCAATTGAAGATCTGCAAGGACATAAAAATATTGTCTCTGATCTAGATGAAATGGAAGATACCATTGCTATATTTTTATTTAATAAGGATCAACCTAATAAAGAAGAACAATCATCCATTATATCTGAAAGCATCCCTCTTCTTTTTGATGATCAACAAGAGGTAATGTTTCATGATTTTCAAGACCCCTTGAGCAGTCTTTTGCAAGCATCCAAAAAAGATGGAATTTGTTTTCTTTGCCAACATAGAGATTGGATCCAGCTTTCAATTGGGGTTGTGTTGTAGTATTACAAAAAATCCCCATTTACCTAGATATTAACTTAGAAAGAATAACGGGGACCCTTTAAAATGTTAGAATTAATATTGAATTCTTAGAAATAAAACCCAAGTTATAATTTTCTTAGGTTAATATTTTAATTTTCTTTTATGAATAAGAAAATCACTAAAAAATGCTTAAAACTAAAAAAATTCAAAGCAAAAGCATATAATAGGACAAATTTACAATAGAGCGAATGGTAAAGTAGCGAATTGCGAAACAACAAATAACCGAAATGCCAAAACGCTGAAATTTGGAAGTGGCGAATTCTCGAAATGTAGAAACACTGATATCACATTCTGTGTAAAGACATCACACAGTCACAATTTCACATTGTACATTTCACATATTTCATAAAACACTAAAGCATGTAGACTATCAAATCTATGATGAAACATTCCTATGTAATGCCACTTGTCAGAATCATGTGGACCTATACGTTCGACTTTAATGTTAATTCATGCGAGTTTGTAATCTCGACGTTTTCAATTGATTTTTAGTTTCAAAATTAAATACCAAAGGATTCATATTACTGTAATATCCCTTTTCAGGGATACCTCTCAAACACAGTCAAATCTAAACCAGAGATGGACTGGAGGGGCGTTTACCAGATATTTCACCTCTGAAAGAGGATGAGATCTGGAGGCTACCTGGCCCTCACCAGACTCTATCTATAGAGTATGGTAAAAACACAATAGATGGTATAGCAAGGGAATGTCTCAAAGTAGTGATGTGGATCATACGACAGTACATGAAATGCTAGGAACAATATATGCAACAGATACACATAAAATAGAGAGAATACTGAGCCATTTTATTATGATGAGAAATATAAGTGAGTACAATAGGTGATTTGAGTGATGGCACCTAGACTTGCATAAGGCAAGTCAAGAAATACTCTCAGAATACTGATGGAATGGCTGCTCTCTTATCTGCATCCTAACTACTGGAAAACTGCCGTGTAGCTGCTACTGTCGTGTAGCTACTACGGCTGGAACAAGATGAGTGTTTGGGGCTGCTCCCCTACTCGGAATAAGCTAAAACTCTAGAATCAGCCTCTGCTCACCAAACCCAGAAAATCCCAGAGAGAATTTCTGGAATGGACGACCCTCGAAAATCACCCCCTTGAGGATCTATGTTATCCTCCAAGGCTTTGCGCTGACATTGAAGGGAATCTGCCAAAAACCTGCCTCAAAATCTGCCAAAATCCTCTAGTAGGCAAGGGCTGGCCCCTTGCTCAATCACCAAGCTCGAAACCTCCAAAGGCACCCAATCCGAAGCTTCCTAGAAATGGACTGCATCCTCCCTCTTAGATTCGTAATCCATGATGTAAAAATTTGAATAATTTGCTGAATTATTCACCGATATTATCCTGGTCACATATTATTTGAGCTTCATACATAACACATAATCTCTTCTACGCATTAATCATCACATGCGGAAATAAAAACAACAAGCAGTATTGAAAACATTCACATGCGCACATAGAAATTCAACACATATAACACAGTATGTATACCGGGGAAAGCTTACAACTGAAAACCCCCTACTGTCTGTATATTATAATGAAGAAGAATCATGTAATAATCTCAGTACAATACTCCTCACAAGTACTCAGTACTGTCTCCAAAAGTTACACACAAACTAGCTCAGTTTTGAACAAGTCACGGGTTCAAAACTCCTCCACTGTTTTCCTGCCTCTACTGCGCAATCCAAGATGAGAGAATGGATTGAATGAATTTGAATTCCCTTGGCTTTAACTGCGCAATCCTCATTGGAAATCTCCTCCAATGATTGTGCAAATCTCATGCACACTATAGTCACAACTGATAGTAGACTCCACCCTTTCTCCTACCTCTTCCACTGGTCTTCACTGAACTGTACATGCACTGAGTTAACTGATGTGTTCTTTAGTTGATTTATGAGTTAATAATTAGTGAATTAAATAATATTTAATTCACACTACTCATCTCTAGTGTATTATTCAGTTTAACTAAATACAACTAGTTCAACTAAGTTAAACCGAACACAACTCCATCAACTGTCTCATCAACTCCACCAAACTCTGCCACATGAGTTCTAACTGAAGTCAAACATGCAATAGCTCAACTAACCCATAGGAAATTCGAATTTCCTTCTGCCAGCTGCATGTGCCACATCTGTAGCTCGAACTGAAGTGCTCCAAGAGGATAAGATAATTTTTATAGTCCAAATATTATTAAGGGCTAATAATATTTGACTATTCTATTTTTAGACAGGCAGTCTAAAAATAGACTTCGACCTGTATGTCTAAAAATAGATGTCCATCTATTTTTACCAACTTGACCAATCATCCAATAATAGCATCCCGCAACTCCTAGACCATGCTCCATATGTCTAAAAATAGACATAGTCTAAAAATAGACTCTTCGACAAAAATCACATGTGTGGTCCCCACCTAGTTTAGGTGATCACTTTCCAACTAGGATCAGGAAAGATGTTTCAGGAGGCCTCCTTCACTGTTTCTTGTTACCATTTTCAACACTCCCTCTCAACAAGAAAGGACTGTCATTGCATGCGACATGCAACTCCATGCATTCGCCCTGCAACCTTCACAAGCGCCATGCAACTCCATGCATGCGACATGCAACTCCATGCATTCGCCATGCACCCTTTGCATGCGCCATGCAAACTCATGCATGCATCATGCAACTCCATGCATGTGCCATGCACCCTTTGAATGCGCCATGCAAACTCATGCATCTGCTTTGCAACTCCTCTGAAACTGAATAGGCTCCAAACAACTCAATCAGTCTTGATGCATCTATTGTCAAAGTCTTTGACATGCTGCAGCTCTTGCACATGTCATCGGGAATGACTGCGTTGTTACTCTGCACCATACTCTTGCATTTTCATAGCCGAATCTGATTTGCGCTCCGGTATCTGGCTGCTTTGTCACTTTGATCTACACGCTCGATCCAAGCGATGCGCCTCTTTCTTGTGCTATGGGCACCTTGTATCGGCAGGTTCAATTCATGAGATCCACAACATCTCCATGAATCTTATGCCCAAAATCTCTACACAAGGATTACTCATGCATGTCGCCCCACCCCTCACTGTTGGTATGCATTGAATGCACTCCTCTTCCCATTTGGCACGAAGTTTCTCTATGAGTGGTCTCCCACTCCATGATCCTCTTGTGTTTGCTCCACACACAGAGTTCACTTTCCCTTTTGCATGCAAAACTTGCTCCCTCTCAGAAAGCAGTTGCATGTCTTTCTCGCTTCCCAACATTGGGAAGCTCATTGAACATCTCATCTACTTCAAGTCTGTAGAGATTCTTTGCCCGAATCCCAACCTTCTTGACTTGTCCCGTTGCCTTGTGTCGAAGGAAAACTTTCCCTTCTCTAAAGACAACTTCATACCCTTTATCCTCTAACATTGCGACTGAGATCAAATTCTTTGTTAAACCTGGTACATGCAATACATCTTGTAAAAGAATGAGTTTACCTGACTCCCTCTGAAAGGTTATGGTACCAATGTCGGTCGCATTGTATCGTCCATTGTCGCCCAACTCAACATGCAACTGGAGATCTTTCTCCACCAAGTCACTAAAAAGATTCACATCTCCCGTCATGTGAAAGGAAGCGCCACTATCAAAATACCACCCCGATCCCAATGCACTAGACACCATGCATGCGATCGATGAGAAGTCCAGCTCAAATTGCGAGGCAAGAGCCTCACCAGCTGCAGCTCCAGCAGCCTGCTTGTTCTTCTTCTTTTGTGGACAATTCGTGGCATAATGTCCATGATCATGATAGTGAAAACACTTCACTTTGGACATGTCACGCTTTTTACCATCTGCACCGGATTGAGAAGCCTTCTCCTTGCCCTTCCACTTCCTTGCTTTGGCAGCCAAAGCGCAATCTTCTTCATCAGATACCTTTGATGAAGATTCATCCCTGGTATTCCGCCTTATCTCCTCTTGCACAAGATCCGACCAAAGTCGCTCCCATCCTGGCAATTTCTCCCGACCATTGACAGAATCCTCATAGGAATGCCAACTCTTCGGAAGACCAAGGAGAGCCAAGCTCACCAAGTCCTCATCATCCACACTAACTCCTACACTCCCAAGCTCATCCCTGCAGTGGACAAACTTGGTCAAGTATACCGGAATAGTGTCATTCTTCTCCATCTTTATTTTCTTGAGTTTATCCTTGAGCACCAACTTCCTCTGGTCGCTCTTGCTTTGGAACAATTCTATCAACGCTTTCCACATCAAGTATGGAGAAGCTTTTCCATGTAGGCTGGATACAATGTGATCCTTCACGCCCTCCAACAGAATCCTTCGACACCTTACCATCTTCTTTTGCCAAGCCTCAACTTTAGCAGTATCAGTAGGCTTTGGGACTTCAGCATCTATGAAATCCTTCAGCCCATTATCATCTAACACCGCCTCCATCCTATCTCTCCATGCAATATAATTCGAGCTGCCTTCAAGAGCATACTCCAATCGCAATCCTTGATAAGACATTTTGACTTCGACACCAAGAAAACACTGCTACAAATTCGAATTCCACCAGCTCAAAACTCAACTGCTTCCGATCTGTGAGAACAAATTATTTCTAGCACAGAGATCGACTGTAGGGGCATTTACTGGATATATCACCTTTCAGAGAAAGGATGGATCCAGAGGCTACCTGGCCCGTTACAGACTCTATCTACCGAAATAATTGTAATCACTGTAATAGATCCGATGATCAATTCTGCTCTGATACCATGTAGAAATTTGAATAATTTGCTGAATTATTCACCGAGATTATCCTGGTCACATACTATTTGAGCTTCATACATAACACATAATCTCTTCTACGCATTAGTCATCACATGCGGAAATAAAAACAACAAGCGGTATTGAAAACATTCACATGCGCACATAGAAATTCAACACATATAACACAGTATGTATACCGGGGAAAGCTTACAGCTGAAAACCCCCTACTTTCTGTATATTATAATGAAGAAGAATCATGTAACAATATCAGTACAATACTCCTCACAAGTACTCAGTACTGTCTCCAAAAGTTACACACAAACTAGCTCAGTTTTGAACAAGTCACGGGTTCAAAACTCCTCCATTGTTTGCCTGCCTCTACTGCGCAATCCAAGATGAGAGAATGGATTGAATGAATTCGAATTCCCTTGGCTTTAACTGCGCAATCCTCATTGGCAATCTCCTCCAATGATTGTGCAAATCTCATGCACACTATAGTCACAACTGATAGTAGACTCCACCCTTTCACCCACCTCTAACACTGGTCTCCACTGAACTGTCCATGCACTGCTGTTAAATGATGTGTTCTTTAGTTGAATAATGAGTTAATAATTAGTGAATTAATTAATAATTAATTCACACCACTCATCTCTAGTGTATTAGCCAGTTAAACTAAATACAACTAGTTCAACTAAGTTAAACCGAACACAACTCCATCAACCGTCTCATCAACTCCACCAAACTCTGCCACATGAGTTCTAACTGAAGTCAACCATGCAATAGCTCAACTAACCCATAGGAAATTCGAATTTCCTTCTACCAGCTGCATGTGCCACATCTGTAGCTCGAACTGAAGTGCTCCAAGAGGATAAGATAATGTTTATAGTCCAAATATTATTAAGGGATAATAATATTTGACTGTTCTATTTTTAGACAGGCAGTCTAAAAATAGACTTCAACCTGTATGTCTAAAAATAGATGTCCATCTATTTTTACCAACTTGACCAATCATCCAAGAATATCATCCCGCAACTCCTAGACCATGCTCCATATGTCTAAAAATAGACATAGTCTAAAAATAGACTTTTCGACAAAAATCACATGTGTGGTCCCCACCTAGTTTAGGTGATCACTTTCCAACTAGGATCAGGAAAGATGTTTCAGGAGGCCTCCTTCACTGTTTCTTGTTTCCATTTTCAACACTCCCTCTCAACAAGAAAGGAATGTCTTTGCATGCGACATGCAACTCCATGCATTCACCCTGCAACCTTCACAAGCGCCATGCAACTCCATGCATGCGACATGCAACTCCATGCATTCACCATGCACCCTTTGCATGCGCCATGCAAACTCATGCATGCACCATGCAACTCCATGCATGCGCCATGCACCCTTTGCATGCAACATCTCCAAAATTGAATAGGCTCCAAACAACTCAATCAGTCTGATGCATCTATCATCAAAGTCTTTGACCTCTACTTAGCTACTGCACATGTCATCAGGAACTACTGCACTGTTGAACTCCTGCACCCATGCACTCTTGCACTTGTTGTCAACTCTGATTCGCGCTCCAGTATCCGACACTGTCACTTTGATCTGCCTGCATCAATCCAACTGATCTGCTACTGCTGCACTGTGGGCACCTCGTAGCCAGGTTCAATTCATGAGATCCACACCATCTCCATGAATCCTGCCTAGAAATCTCCACCTGGGATTACTCATGCATGTCGCCCCACCTCTCACCTGGTGGTATAGCTGCATGCACTCCCTCTGCCCATCTGGCATGAAGTTTCTCTGCATGAGTGGTCTCTCCCACTCCAGGATCCTCTTGTGGCTGCTCCACACCCCGAGGTTCACTTTCACCTGCATGCAAAACTTGCTCCCTCTCAAGCATCAGTTGCATGTCTTTCTCCCGCTTCCCAACAGTAGGAAGCTCCATAGACATCCCATCTACTTCAAGTCTGTAGAGATTCTTTGCCTGAATCCCAACCTTCTTGACTTGTCCCGTTGCCTTGTGCCGAAGGAAAACTTTTCCTTCTCTAAAGACAACTTCATACCCTTTATCCTCTAACATTGCGACTGAGATCAGATTCTTTGTTAGACCTGGTACATGCAATACATCTTTTAAAAGAATGAGTTTACCTGACTCCCTCTGAAAGGTTATGGTACCAATGCCGGTCGCATTGTATCGTCCACCGTCGCCCAACTCAACATGCATCTGGAGACCTTTCTCCACCAAGTCACCGAAAAGATTTGCATCTCCCGTCATGTGAAAGGAAGCGCCACTATCAATATACCACCCCGATCCCAATGCACTAGACAACATGCATGCGATCAATGAGAAGTCCAGCTCAAATTGCGAGGCAAGAGCCTCACCAACTGCAGCTCCAGCAGCCTGCTTGTTCTTCTTCTTTTGTGGACAATTCGTGGCGTAATGTCCATGATCGTGACAGTGAAAACACTTCACTTTGGACATGTCACGCTCTTTACCATCCGCACCGGATTGAGAAGCATTCTTCTTGCCCTTCCCCTTCCTTGCTTTGGCAGCCAAAGCACAATCTTCTTCATCAGATGCCTTTGATGAAGATCCATCCCTTGTACTCCGCCTTATCTCCTATTGCACAAGATCCGACCAAAGTCGCTCCCATCCTGGCAATTTCTCCCGACCATTGACAGAATCCTCATAGGAATGCCAACTCTTCAAAAGACCAAGGAGAGCCAAGCTCACTAAGTCCTCATCATCCACACTAACTCCTACACTCCCAAGCTCATCCCTGCAGTGGACAAACTTTGTCAAGTATACCGGAATAGTGTCATTCTTCTCCATCTTTATTTTCCTGAGTTTATCCTTGAGCTCCAACTTCCTCTGGTCGCTCTTGCTTTGGAATAAATCTATCAAGGCTTTCCACATCAAAAATGGAGAAGCCTTACCATGCAGGCTAGATATTATGTGATCCTTCACGCCCTCCAATAGAATCCTTCGACACCTTGATGTCTTCTTTTGCCAAGCCTCAACTTGAGCAGCATCAGTAGGCTTTGGAACTTCAGCATCTATGAACTCCTTCAGCCCATTATCATCTAACACCACCTCCATCCTATCTCTCCATGCAATATAATTCGAGCTGCCTTCAAGAGCATACTCCAATCGCAATCCTTGATAAGACATTTTGACTTCAACACCAAGAAAACACTGCTGCAAATTCGAATTCCACCAACTCAAAACTCAATCCGGCTCTCCGATCTCGTGAGAACAAATTATTTCTAGCACAGATCGACCGAGGGGAATTTACTGGATATATCACCTTTCGTAGAAAGGATGGATCCAGATGGATCCAAAGGCTACCCGGCCCGTTAGCGTACTTTTCTACCGAAATAATTGTAATCACTGTAATAGATCCCGATGGTCAATTCTTCGTCCGAGCACCATGTAGAAATTTGAATAATTCGCTGAATTATTCACCGAGATTATCTGGTCACATACTATTTGAGCTTCATACATAACACATAATCTCTTCTACGCATTAATCATCACATGCGGAAATAAAAACAACAAGCGGTATTGAAAAAATTCACATGCGCACATAGAAATTCAACACATATAACACAGTATGTATACCGGGGAAAGCTTACAGCTGAAAACCCCCTACTGTCTGTATATTATAATGAAGAATAATCATGTAACAATCTCAGTACAATACTCCTCACAAGTACTCAGTACTGTCTCCAAAAGTTACACACAACCAGCCTGGCCTTTTGAAATAATCATGTTCAAACTCCCTCCACGCTTGCCTCGCCTATCGGCGAAATCCAAGATGAGAATACTGAATGAATTCAAATTCCCTTGGCTTTAATCATAATCCTCATTGGAAATCTCCTCCAATTATTGTGCAAATCTCATGCACACTATAGTCACAACTAACAGTAGACTCCACCCTTTCTCCTACCTCTAACACTGGTCTCCACTGAACTGTCTATGCACTGTTGTTAACTGATGTGTTCTTTATTTGAATAATGAGTTAATAATTAGTGAATTAATTAATAATTAATTCACACCACTCATCACTAGTGTATTAGCCAGTTAAACCAAATACAACTAGTTCAACTAAGTTAAAGTGAACACAACTCCACCAACTGTCTCATCAACTCCACCAAACTCTGCCACATGAGTTCTAACTGAAGTCAACCATGCAATAGCTCAACTAACCCATAGGAAATTCGACTTCTGCCGCCACCGCATGTCACTTCTGTAGCTCGAATTGAAGTGCTCCAAGAGAGTAAACTGAAGTTTAGAGTCCAAATATTATTAAGGGTAAATAATATTTGACTTCCCTATTTTTAGGATAGGCAGTCTAAAAATAGACTTCGACCCATAGGTCCAAAAAATAGAGGTCCATCTATTTTTACCAACTTGACCAATCATCCAAGAATAACATCCCACAACTCCTAGACCATGCTCCATATGTATAAAAATAGACATAGTCTAAAAATAGACTTTTCGACAAAAATCACATGTGTGGTCCCCACCTAGTTTAGGTGATCACTCTCCAACTAGGATCAAGAAATATGTTTCAGGAGGCCTCCTTCACTGTTTCTTGTTTCCATTTTCATCATAATGAATACTGCTCCTCCAAAAAAGCCAAACGCCAATCCTCCTACAAAATACTGATGGGAAAACCTCACCTGAGCAGGCACTCGAAGTCCCCTGGGGCTGAGGGTGAGATCTCTTAACGGAGACACTCGGTGCACTAAACAGTGCTTCAGACTAGCTAAACTACCAGCGTGCTCAAGAAGTCGAAATGACCAGCTCAATATCATAAACATATGCATCCCTGGAAATGGCTCTCCTCCTCTCCATATATAGCAAATGAAGGCTCTCCATGGGCCCTAATTTGAATTAGGGTTTCCCTTCCTCTAGAAGCTTCCCTCCTACGTTGTCCAATAAATGCTTTCCACCTCATAACCTGCGCTGGTTGACTTGGTCAAACCTCTTGCAAATGTCTCTTTTCACACAGGGGGGTGTGAAATCTAGTTCCATGGCTGATCCATTTTCATACTAGATGGATTTAATTTATGTTTTTATTATTATTGGACCTCCTTTCCCAATTATTCATCTCCTAAATGAATTTAGACAAAAATTAATGTTCCAATTTATTGAAGAAAAAATTGGAACATTATAGTCCTCCCCTCCCAAATGTTGCTTGTCCCCAAGAAACTGCAAGGATAGAACTGGAAAGTCTCCACTCAAGGCATGGAGTCTGAAATATGGTGAGGAACATCTCCCTCATGTGGATCCCCCATCCCCAAGAAATCATCCAAACAAAATGAACCACCTCCCAACAAGGTAACTCCTGAAAATCTCCTTTCACCTCAAACTTCGGTAATGAAGGTGGTCTAAAAATATGAACTTTTCAAGCATCATAGCTTACCCCATGCTGTCCTTCTCTCCACTCATGACAAGGGTAGAGTGTATGTTGATCCTGGGCTGCAAAAGTATTTCCCTCAGATGGAAAAATGAAGAAAAATCCTCCAAAGAGTTCCCCTCCAACAATGAATAACAGGCGGGCCCAAAACATATTATCCATGATGAAAAGGACATGGTCATCATAGAATATCGCAAGGAGAATTTTTCTGCAAGTTTTACATGATGATGCATGATGCAAACAATATCTCACAAGGATACAGTGCAGTTCCACCCACTGCAACTTCAGAAAATTACATGGCAAGCAATGTACAAGATTCATCACATCTACTAAAGGATAGTAAATGGTTGAATGTAACAACAATACATGATCAAGCTATTGCCCATGGCTGTACAATGGATGAATATCAGCCTCATGGCCCACCTCAAAAGGAAACAAACATGTGGCTGTGGTGGCCATATCTCCTCCCATGCTCCCATTAGAACATGTAGTGCAGAAAATGTGAGAATTTTTCCCACTTAAAGACACATCCAACTCATGTGTCTCCATCATAATCATGCTTCTCATACAAATCTGATCTATATCAACAAATGAAGTCATGATCAGAAATAGAATGAAGAGAATGCTGAAGGTTTCATGTGGTGCAAGAAGGTACCAACAACTTCCCAAACAAGTACATCACAGTTTTACAAGTTGCTGCTTGAGGAAAGTACAAGGAAAAATGTTTCTTCTTACATGGTTAATCATGCATGTACCCATATGATACATGTTAGAGTGCATAAACTGAACATACAAGTGATTATAAAACATTTTCCCATGGACACAAAAGATATGGCTGCCTCCATCATGTATATTGGCCCAATACAACTCATGGAGCAATGTGACAAGCTTGCCCTCTTGTGAAGCAATGCACTGCATAAGAATGGAAAAAATGTGCAAATAAATGAATGTATATACAAAATTCTCACCATATGCTGGAAGTAAGATCGTACATGGATCCATGAATGAGTCCTCCATAGTGTTTTGGCATGCTATGAGGAAAAATGAACCATGTGCTGCAAGAAGGTTCTTGGAACCCCAAGTCAAGAAGAACATGCCATAGTGGTAGATGGATCTATCATCATTACCTCCTCTTTTATCATCAAGTGAAATAAATATGAAACGATCCTGGGACCTGTGGGTTATGGATCCTCCTCATTTCCACTGGGCACACTTCATCCATAAGGCCCTGCTCCAAAGTGACAGCACTGTGAGCTTATGCAAATAAGCCCCTGTCAAAACCAAACTTTGTTCTTTGACATGCTCCTTATCAAAGATTCCTCTAATAATGCTGCAAAAAATATGGAATACTCCCCAAGATGTAAGAGCTCCCAAATCATCAAATAATAAAGAGATAATTCCATCTCCTCTTCCTGCAACATCATGCAAAGTGTGAGAGAAAATCTGCTCTTGCTCTCCCAGAAACAAGCAAAGCAACAAGACATTTTGCTGCCTCCCCATACCTCCATCGTACCGATCATGTGATGAAGACATGATGAATGATATGAGTATCATATATACACCATGCATCCATACTCTATGCTGCTCAATGATGTAATTATCCATCCTCTTACTCTTAGGAAGAGTGTTTTCCAAGTGATGGCCAAACTCTTTCAAGAGTAACTAGCGCAGCCAAGCCTCCTGTTGCCCAGTATCATAGACCTGCAAGTAGCCTCCTAGCTCCTTGCTCATCAACCAAATCCACTCAATCACTTGTGGATGCCTCCTTATTCTTCTCATCTTGGTACTCCTCCCATGAGGGCTATCATCCTCCCAAATCAAATTCCTGTCTTTGCACTTCATGGGATTTTGAAATGCAATCTTCTCAAGGATCAATGAGACCCTATCAAGACCCAAATAGGTGGTAGGAAAAAACCTCCCATCATGATGTGTATGGCTCAAGGGATGTCCAACACAAGAATGAGAGATGTTATCCATCCTAAGATGTCCTCCATCTTCTATCTGCTCTTGTGAGAAAGGAAGAAAAGAATTTCACTCCATGGTGTGTTGAAGTGCACCTCCAATGAGATCTCTCCTTGAGACCTCCCTCTCATCCATAGTCTTCCAAAACCAATGAGGTCCTGGATTTGAAAGTAGAAGTTCCTCTTTGAGCTGAGAGGAGCTCATTGAGAAAGTGTCATCTTGAAGGGAGAAAGGGTTTCTCGCTGCAAGATGTCTACCATCATTCTTCAAGGCTTCAAACCCCAACCTACAATGTGATATGCAATCCAACAAAGGCTCATGAAGATGATGGTTCGTTTCCTCCTTGAAATTTTTCATGTTGCACACCGCAGTGCAACCAAGCTGCTCTATGGTAGTAATGGGATTTGACCCTTGGTCATGCAAAAGTAAAACTCCACAATTTTCAAAAGAAGTTACTGCAAAAATAGTTTGTGGAAATTCTTTTATACCTTGATGTGCATTTGGAACTTCTTGTAGGGCTGCAAGAGTTCCTTCCTCAAAAGTGTTGGCTGCCCCAACTGTTGATGCATGTAGCTGCTCTTCTATGAGTGTGACAGTGTTATCACAAGCCTCCTCAAGATGTGGTGTTATCTTCTCTTCCTTTACCCCTTCATCATCAAAGGTTTTGATCAACCCTTGGATGAACTTTGCAAAATTTTTCACCCTTTCATGGCTCAAGTGGCTGCTCCACCATACATAAGCTTCACCCTCCAAGTGCAGCGCTAAGATTTCGATAGCTTCTCTCTCTACTATAGGATGTAGTAAGAAAAATGCCTCCAACTTCCTCACCCAATATTTTTCATTAGATGACCCATCAAAGGTAGATAACATAAATTTATTGCCTTTGATTTCTTTTCTCCTACATGGTCTCTTCTCTTCCTTCAGCTGGATGAAATGAGGAAAATCTAGAGCCTCCTTGAAGCCTCTAGTTTGAGATATATACTCAACAAGGTAATCACTTATAATATGATAATCCAAGTGTCTTCCATGTTTAATATCTTCTTCTTGATGAGAATAGTAAGTGCATGGTACTTCCTCTTCTTTTTCTTCAATCTTCTTGACCTCCTCAAAGGTGGATGCATCTCCTCTGGATCTGAAAATAGATGAGAATAAACTCATCTTTTTCAACGTTCTGATCTTCTTGGGCTTAGACTCATAGGCTAAGCCAAGAAAGCTGCTACCACCCGAAGACTCAGACACTACCCTGGTCATCACCTCAATGGATGGAACTAATGGGGTAAGCTCTACTCTCTGTACTGAGGTGTCAAATGATATGGTAAAAGAAGTATCCAACACAAGCAACCCCTGCGTCATACTAGGTGTATCCACATGCTCCCCATGATCCTGTGTGCCCTCATCCTCCAAGTGCGAGGTAGCAATTTTGATGGCTTCCCCCTCCGTTATTCAGTCAAGCTGGAAAGAGGTATCCAACTTTTCCACCCGATATCGAACTATGAAACCAGTGGATCCATCATATGTGGAAAAAGGTGAACTCTGAACTCTGCGTGCTAGATCCCCCACTTTTCCTTCCACCTTCATCTTGCCTGAGCTGACAGTAATCTTTGAAGGGTAAAGCCGCTCTGAAGTTTTCCCCCATGGACTGTCATTCTCCGAAATAATCTCCAAAGGTTATATGATCATGCTGCCTCCCTTTCTCAATCGGTACTGGTGGTAAGAATGTAGGCATCGTGATCCTGGTTGGCCTACTGAAGGCTGGTAAATGCTAGTCATACTGTTGGGAGACCCCCATATTTCTCACTTCTACGGCATTTGGTGGGTAAGATTCTTCCTACCCTCTTTGTTCATAGAAAAATATCCCCACGGCTTCTCTTCCGGTGTCATAGACAACTAGCTCCATAAGCTGAGCCATATCTATGCTTTGATACCACTGTAATATCCCTATTCAGGGATACCTCTCAAACACAGTCAAATATAAACCAGAGATGGACTGGAGGGGTGTTTACCAGATATTTCACCTCTGAAAGAGGATGAGATCTAGAGGCTACCTAGCCTTCACCATACTTCGTCTATAGAGTATGGGAAAAACAAAATAGATGGTATAGCAAGGGAATGTCTCAAAGTAGTGATGTGGATCATATGACAGTACATGAAATGCTAGGAACAATATATGCAACAGATACACATAAAATAGAGAGAATACTAAGCCATTTTATTATGCTGAGAAATAGAAGTGAGTACAATAGGTGATCTGAGTGATGGCACCTAGACTTGCATAAGGCAAGTCAAGAAATACTCTCAGAATACTGATGGAATGGCTTCTCTCTGATCTACGTCCTAACTGCTAGAAAACTGCCGTGTAGCTGCTATTGTCGTGTAGTTGCTATGACTGGAACAAGATGAGTGTTTTGGGTTTCTCCCGTACTCGGAATAAGCTGAAACTCTGGAATCAGCCTCTACTCACCAAACCCAGAAAATCCCAGAGAGTGTTTTTGGAATGGTCGATCCCCGAAAATCACCCCCTTCAGGATCTATGCTATCCTCCAAGGCTCTGTGCTGACACTGAAGGGAATCTGCCAAAATACTGTCTCAAACTCTGCCAAAATACTCTAGTAGGAAAGGGCTAGTCCCTTGCTCAATCGCCAAGCTCAAAACCTCCAAAGGCACCCAATTCGGAGCTTCCCAGAAATGGACTGCGTCCTCCCTCTCAGGACTGCGCAGTCTATGAATGCACTGCTCCTCCAAAAATCTAAACGCCAATCCTCCTGCAAAATCCTGATGGGAAAACCTCACTCTAGCAGGCACTCAAATTCCACCAGAAATTTGAGGTCGAATCTCGAACGGAGACACCGATGCACTAAACAGTTAACGGAAACTAGCTAAACAACAGGCGTGCTCAAGTCGAAATAGGCGGCTCAATGTCATAACTCCCCTCCTCTCCATATATATCAAATGAAGGCTCTCCATGGGCCCTACTTCGAATTAGGGTTTCCCTTCCTCTAGAAGCTGCCTTCCTATGTTGTCCACATAGTGCTTTCCACCTCATACCCTGCGCTGGTTGACTTGGTAAAACCTCTTGCGAATGTCTCTTTTCACACATGGGTGTGTGAAATATAGTTCCATGGATGATATATTTTCATACTAGAGGGATTTCATTTATGTTTTTATTATTATTGGGACTCCTTTCCCAATTATTCATCTCCTAAATGAATTTAGACAAAAATTAATGTTCCAATTTATTGAAGAAAAATTTGGAACATTACAATTACGCATGAATTCAATTGATAAGACTGTTAACATCATTTCTAAGTGATCGAGCTTATCATCTTTGGTTTTTTTTTAACATGATAATTCTAAAATGCGAGGCATAAAATCATGTCACGATTGATTAAATCATGAAGGAAATCCGCCACCCCGCCACAGTTAGTCATGCAGCAAAAGGAGAACAACGAAATGGCTCTGTTAATCACGGATAACATATGAAATCCATATCTTGGTTTTTTAGGTTGGGAAGGGATTTACCAACTCTTCGATAATGAGAAACCTCAAGTAGTTCCAGACGGGCAAGCCGTAGCTAATGATACTTCTTCCAATGATTCATAATCCTCGATTGATGCGGTGAACTCCTTTCTTCATAGAATTGTTGCTCATCCAAAGATGCTTCCATACACTGACGTAGTGAGTTGGGTGTTAGAAAATGTGGATATAAGGGATATATAATTTGTTACCAAGAATAGAACTGTCATTGGTTCCCTCGGGCCAACAAATTTAAGGAAGATGTATAAATTTCTAGAACCTCAGAAGAAATATGACTCACAGTTCATTCAAAAGTTCATGCAAGAGAATTAAAATCATTTAGCAGTAATCAAAGAGTGGAGAAATGACCCTAACCGACATAAGTGTGATGAAAAGGGTATGTATTCACTTGCTTCTCTTAAAAGTCCTTACTCTCAAATAGCTGCAATGATGTGTTTCATGTTTGGGTTTGTGAATACTAGTAAGTTTAAAGAGAATTGGGCACCCTTGATAGAAGAAGCCTTTGATGGGTATATTATAAATTTGGATACCATTATTTTCGATAATTTGATAAGACTCATCACAACCTATAGGGAAAATCAAAATGTTAAAGCTAATACATCCCCTCCTTTTTACATGAGCTCTTATATCATGGATGCAGTTTGTTTTTGTTTTGAATTTCCCTCCTTTGCATGGAAATGGACTGAGGAAGTAGTGACCACCATCTTTTTCTAGTTATATTTCTTGTGGGAATCAAAATAATACTCCCATATTTTCAAAATATGTGATGAAATAATACTCCCTGTCTACCAAGTCATTTTTGAAGTCAAAATCTATAGAATTACCCTTGAAGCTGATAAAAGTTGTAAGTATGTAGGTAGGTGATTTGGTGAAGAGTACTTTACGTACATCCATGTTTTTGGAAGCTATGCCCCTCCACATATCCTACCTCTCCACGTACCAGACAAAATATTGGCCAAATAAATTACCTATCAAATAGTTGGCAATGGTTTGACAAAAGTCTTGAAAGATGCCAAAAAGACTATTTGGCCAACTTTCCCTTTTTCATGTGGCTCATACACATTAAACAATTTCAAGCATGCCTGTCTTGAAATTGATCGTTTAAACCATTCAAATTTCGAGTTTTTCCCAATAGAAATTATGATGCTTATGGTGTTGCTAAAGAAATAACAAATCAGGTCAAGCTTCAATCATTTCCAAGCGAGCCTGATAGGTTTGATGATATGTTCGAGTCAATTTCTGAATTTTTCAAAGTTCAGCAAATAGAAGAGGAAAGACTCAGTCCTGAAGACCTGCTAAGGTTTAAAGAGTATCGAGAATGAAGAAATTCTCATCTGTCAAAATATTTGTTCCAAAGACTAGCACCAGGAATATAACAGATTGTAGTTTTAACGTCTTCATCTCAGGTACCAATTGCAAAGATAGGAATTGAAAATATTGAGCAAGATGAAAAACTCACCCAAGACTAGGACGAGTTTGAGAAAGTAGTATCTACATCTGATATTCCAACCACTCATGATAATATTCAGTTAGATTCCACGCTTATTCTTGGCACTATAAAATTAGTATATTCTAGAGTAGAGCTAGGTGCACAACACATGTCTACTAATATAGATAATTTGAAGAGTCAAGAAAAAGGAAAAGAAACCTCATTCACTATAGAGGTTCCTAAAAAATTTGTTGATCAAAGTGAAAGCCAAAGAAATAGTGATATAGAATAGAATAGAGAAGCTACATCTGCCCAAGACATGGAAATCATCCCAACTTTCCCCATTGATGAAATAATCCTCAACATTGAGGAAGTACCTCCAATGGACATATTATATAGTCCAAAACATAAAGTTGTCATGACCAGATCAAAGAAGAGACAAAGGATGGATAAATCTCCAAAACTAACTCCAAATGTAACACCAATGCAAGTCCTTTGGAAAGAGACTCAATCATCTCCAGAGGAAAAAATTCATAAACTATCTCAATTTGCAGGTGCTTACGCAGATGAAACCATTCATAAAGCAGCATAAATTCAATCATTAATTAGAGAAAAGGACTAGACAATTACTCAAATGGAGCAATTTTTCTTGAATGAAAAGAAAAATATTGAGCAGGAGCTGCAATTAAATACCAGTACTCTTCAGAAAGAGTTTGAGGATATTAAACTCAAACTCGAGAGTGATATTAAAGAAAAGGATCAATGGATTCATCAGTTACAGCAGAGAATTGAGAAATTCTAGGAAAATCCCAAGATCAATGCAGTAAATAAGGAAACATCAGAGTTAGAGAAATTATTGTCAAAACAACAAACAACTTTCTATCACAAGCTAAACCAAGTTGAAGAGCTAGTTAAAACCGGTGATCTATTAGTCACTCTGATATATGATTTGAGGACTTATTACGATGAGATTGATGATAAAGTTTCTAAGTATATAGATTGGCAAGACACTGCACATTGTAGAGCAGCGGATATCCCTCATCTTGAAGAATCAATCAAAGACATAATATTTGGAGATTGGGACATCAAAATGAAAAGTGTTGAATTAGATATTATTGGCGATAAGAATTTATCTTCCAACATTTTTGAATACATAAAATATTCTCTTTTTCCAGCCAACCTAATTTAGGATTCTCCAAAAGACACTTTGCTAGATATCAAATTCCTAAGGCAATCTTGGCAAGAAACATCAAGGAGAAAAGCTCTAGACATTCAAAGCCTGAAAAAATAAAATATGGAAAGTTAATGGTACTTGTTGATTAAACCTCATATCCAATGGCTAATTTTGACGTGTCTCTCCAACGCAACATATCAAATTCTTCCAACATTAAAGGATGCATTATTGACGGGGTAGATGCGAATGCAACCAATTCATCCCCCACCAGCTCGAACATATGGTGAAAGCGTGCTAGCTCAAGGATCAATTAGAGAATGAATCTGAGAAATAGTCATGAGACTATTCCAACCGATGCAATTTATTTTCCTAGTTTTTAGCTATATAGTTTTAGAGTAATATTTTTAGAGACTTGTTTCACAAGTCTTCTATTTTTTAATATTAATTAGTATTTAAACCTCTTTCATGCATTTAGAAAGGGGTCCATAATTTTGAGAAGACTACTTTTAGAACTTGCACTATTGTTGGAACATAAGTTATCTAATTGGAAATCTGAACCCTGAAGCTATCTTTTTCACATCTAAAGCCATGATGCAGCGGGTACTATTATCCGTTTATTAATAGTTTTATGTTTCTGAGATTTATAACAAACTTATTTCTGTCTACTATTTTCATTATGATAAGAATTGAAGTGATATATGTTTTCATTACTATTGATATAATATATTGAACGATATGATGTTAAATGTGAAACTAAGAAGTCTTTTATGTGATTGATGTTCTTCATCAACTAAATCAATTAGATTGATTTAGTTTCTTACATGCACTTATATTCATTAAGTATGGAATGATCTATATTATTTCATTCTTGTGAAATATTTCTCTATAATCATATAAAAGAGTCTGATCCTGGGAATTAGTTAAATTTAATTTATGCTATCATTAGAAATAAATCACCCCACTTGTGCTGATTCTATTCCTTTTTTTTATTCATATAAACTCTCTTTATACGGGAAACTGATCCCTATGTCCACAGTCAGATCCACAATTTCAATGGAAAATGAGTTTCTTTAAGCTCTTGACTGGGTGGAATCCCCAATGTTAACACAACCACTTTGCAACCTTCAACAGGTTGTCATTGCCGCAACACTTTTCCTTTGAGGAAAGGAAGAGGAGCAAGAAATCAGATAGCCATTTTCTTTCATGGTTGCACTGGATATTTGACTTCACTTGATCAAGTGATTTATAGATCAGTTAGAGTAGGTAATGTGTAATGAATATGCTCAACAATCTGAGCATATTTTTTAGTGTCAGTTTTCAATAGAGTTTGCAATTGATGATGTACAATTCAATTTTCAGTTTGATTGGAATCAGTTTGAGGATTTTAGCTGCAGTGAATCCATTTCCCAATGGATGAGGCTACTTGGTCTACAATTTTATTGACACCTCCTAAAGGAGATTCCATCCCCAGCTGGAGCCAATGTTAGTGTCCAAATGTTCAGTAATCAAATGTACTCTTTCAGGTTTACTTAGTAGTGGTCCTAGGTCAAAATTTCATGTTTCAAGTCAATTTTCAAATAAAATTTTGTTCACTGAATATGTCTAGGTCTAAAATGCTACTCCCTTCAATCCATTCAAAATCATCATAATTTCATAGGTCATGTCAACCATCAATCATCTAGGGTCTAAGGTCATTCACCACACCTTAATTTAGGCCAGAGTCCAGGTTTCATTTGTTTTGCCACCATAAGAGTCAATTATGTCATAAAAGAAAGCGAACATAATCTCATTTTCACCATACAAGTCATTTGCATAGGGAGTTAGAAAAGATAGGTAAATAAGTAAAGAGCTCCTCTCTTCTCACCATCATACTCCATATCTTCCATGGTGTTGGAGCAGGGTCTCCCAAAGGCTACGAATTTTGTCCATTTTTGTATAATTTTGTATTGTTTAGTCTAACGCAAGGGTTTTGGGGTGGGTCAAAGCCCCTAATGCATTGTAAATGGTTCAAGGGTAGACCAAGAGTCCGCAAACCACAGTTTGTAGACCATTGGATGTAGGCTAAATTGCTATAAATAGATGAACCTTTTTTGAGTCATAGGTAGGAATGAATAAATATTGATGCGAAGTACGAACTGTTAGATTTGTGGTAGGGTTTTTTGGGTTAGGACTCATGCTGGCTATGTGCATGGAGATCCTCTATCCTATTGTGTGTGGACCCTGCTGGCTATGTGCGCAGGTGGTAATTTGGGAATGTAAGAGGATTTTTGGGTAATAATATAGATGTGCGAAAGTACTCCGGATATTTGATGTTATCTAGAATTGATCTGTTATGGTTGATGCAGACTTGGGTTATATGATCTGATTGTAAGCTGTGAACTGTCTATGTTTATGGTAAATGCATCTGTGATTTGTTAATCTGCTGTGAATATAATGTTCTATGATTATAGCTGATAGTACGCACGTGGATGCGAGCTTGTTAATTAGATATGATAACCATATTCTGGTTATTTATTTGAACTCCTACGAACGACCTCAGGATGTATAGATATGATAATTGCGGACCGGCTTGACTTATCTACTCTCTCTCAGGGTGCAAAAACTTGGTTCTAGCACCCTCCCATACTGCTTCGGGTGAGACTTTGGCCTGCGCAAGCAGGTCACTGCTGAAAGGACTAGTAGTATAGGGGTTTGTTGGAAAACCTTAACCTTCGAACCTAGGTCAAGACACCTCGAGCTGAAAAATGGTTTCGTTTCTGGGACCGGGAGCATTTTGAGAGAGATCGGGTAATGCCAAGGCCGTATTGGAAACCTGAAAGAAAAGAAATTGATGAATGGTTTGAAAAACAAGTTCAAGAATTCGCAGTAAAATAAAACCGCAGTAAGAAGTTGACCACCGAAGAGTGGAAGAATAAGTACATTTTCACGGAAATCTACAAGATATTATTTGTAACAATTGCAATCGAGCTCCAGGAGTGGCTCGCAAGGCTAGTCGAATTTCAGAAGTGCTGGAAAGACGAGCGGGTCACCTAGTGGACCCAAGAACAGATCCAACAGTTGGAAGAGACCGACAACACCATACTCGCATGGTAGATCACTGGATGGATAATGTGACAGGAGGATTTGTGACTGAATTTGTATTCAATCAATTTTTATCCTACTCAGAAGCGGAGCGGAGTTTATTGAAGGGGTTCCGGGGTAAGTTTTTGAAGACTTTTCCATTGCTAATTAAGATCTTGTTGTGCGAAAAAAAAATTTGTGTAGCCATACAGAGTGAATGAGCTTCAACCAGAGCGAGGGCACAACGCTCAGTGGTAAGTACTACAGAACTAACCAAGAGGGGGATCGATCTGTCTATAGTCTCGTAAGAAATTTTTCTACGCATAGCCCTCCATCGACGCCACTGTCGAACCCCCATAGGGGTAAAAACTCACCTCCACCCCCACCGGAAGATGATATGGCTGCGCACATGAAGCTACCTACCTTCAAAGGCGTGGGCGATGAGGACATGGATCAGTTTTGGTTTTTCGCAGGATTGGTACGGACTTCGCAGAATGTAGTAAACGATGCGGTGAAACGGGCATAGTTATCCCCTTCTTTTGAAGGGAGAGCCCTGGACTGGTACATGGGATACATTGACCAACATGCAAATGTAACTATCGAGGAAATTAAGAATGCGTGAAACAACAGTTCAAGAAACCTAAGTCCTACTCTCAGATAGTAAATGACTTGAAGGATTTCAAGTAAGGACCATCCGAGTCCATATGGGAATCTGATCAGTGAGTAAAGAAAGTGATCAGAGAAGGAGGATTCCAGTATGATGACAGGCAACACACAGAGTGGTTCATTGCTATGTTGCTACCCCACCTGCGCGTACCTATAGGTCACCAACCTATTGAAACACAAGAAAAGGCCCTGGAGGTTTCCATGAAGCTGGAAGTTGCGCCAAGAGATGATACCCAATTAGGAGTACAACAGATATAAGGCCAGCTAGAAGCAATGCACATGGAGATTCAGAATTTATGCAAGGATCAAGGGACGAAGGCCAGCCTCAAAAGATGGTGCATACGATGCAGGGTGAATGGCCACACCAAAGAATACTGTCTGCTACTGGAAAACTACATCTAGGCTAGGGGACCTAGCCCGCTATGCCCTAGGGAAGCTGCGGGATAGAGTGGGATGACGCTATGGTGCGATGACTACCGTGTTGCTGGGCTACATGATACCAACCACTACCCCCGCCTTGTGCATATTTCGCTAAAGTAAAATAACAATGGTGTAGGTTTTGTAGGTCTGTAGGACATGACGAACAAAATTGTTGAATGTATGATTTGATGATCGACCGGGGAAACCTATATAGGGTACAATCGGACCCCTCATCACCTAGATCCCCCACAGGAATAGGAGGGTCCCCAGCCAGGGGCAAGGGAGGAGGACGAGGAGGAAGTGTAGGCAAGGGTGGAGGCCAATTAATCTGCTATAATTGTAGGGAAATAGGTCACTTTGCGAGGGACTGTACAAACCCAACTTGGCAATCCTATAGATATTGTAGACAGTTGGACCATGTGATCGAGGATTGCCAGATTCTAATGGCTAAGGTACAAGAAAAGCAGTAGACTCCTACACAAAATGTACAACGAGTGAAGGTGGAACCTCATGAGGAGGATCTGAGCATTAATGTAATAACATGCAGTGGTACAACCACCGAAGGGTCTATGGAAAGAGCGGAGACAGAGTCTCTGATTTGAAATGCAGCTACTGAACCAGAAGGTGTGGGCCCCCAGAAGGAGAAGGAGACCTCTGTCGCAGCTCGACAATATTGGGCTCAAAGCGAGACATCGGCTCCAAACAATGGAATCGAAGATGAGGTCAAACCATTCTTGCAGGCGGTAGACAACCTCCAAGCCCTACTTGACAGTTGCATAGAAGAAGCAGCCCCAGCCATGAAGATTAAGGATGTGCACAAAATTTACAAGCAAAAGAGGCGCACTGGGTGTGAAATGTGATTAACTGCGCAAATTGGTGATTATGAGATGGACCTGGTAATTATAGACCTAGGATCTGATGCAAATGTACTACCTAAGTAGACTTGGCAACGAATGGGAGAACTTGAATTGGAATGGTCTACTATCCAGTTGTGCATGGATAATCAACAAAATATCATACCATTGGGGAGATTGTCAAAAATATGTGAATGAGTTCAAACTCTCTTTATTATTCATGATATTCTTCTTCTTCTTTCACTTTTTGCTTACCTTTGTCCAATGGTTGAGCTGAAGTAGATGGCAAGGTCCCTTGCCTCTTAGAGGTAGGAAACACTTGCCTTGATCCTCTCTGGTAAGTGAGAGTACAAGTTTTAACATGTTTCACTTGAATAACTTGATCATTGGTGACCTTAGGGCTGTTTATCTTCTCATTGATGATTTCTGTATGTGTGCCTTCCTCACTTTTCCCTTGAATGCCTCCTTGAGAGGCATTTTTATTTTCTCTCATGCTAGTATCATTGTCAAGATCTTCATGATTGTCATCCTCTATTTTTACAATACTAGAGGTGTCTTCATCATTTCTTTGTACATATGTATCTTTATGAATGTCCTCCTCTTCATGATTTGGCCCATTGTCCTCACTTTAAAATTCTGCCTCTTTATCACTGCTTTGTTCATGAGCACTGTCATGATCTTCTTCTTCACCATGGCTGTCATTTTCTGCTTCATTATGTGTGTCTATACCCACATTAATTTTCCCACTCTATTCACTTTCAAACTATGCCTCTTTACTACTGCTTGCATTTTTTGTGGGGTCACTGTTAGAGGCACTTTCATTAGTCTCTCCTTTACTTTGATTTTCACTTTCTTCCTCATAATGTGAGTTTTCTTCACTTTTCTACTCAATGTCTTCTTTGTCTTGTCCACTGTAATTACCTTCAAACTCTGTCTCTTCTTGACTGCTATCTTCATCTTTGTCGCTGCTCCTTTTATCACTGCTATTTGGCTCATTGTTTTCTTCTTTACTTTCATCATTCTACTCATCAAAATCTGCCTCTATACTTGGGCTGTCATTTACTTCCTCATCCTCATTTAGCTCACTGCCTTGACCTTCTTGTTCACTTTTTGTTTCACTGCCTTTGTCACTACTTTCTTCTTCATCAATATTTCCTTCTTTGTCTTCTTCCTCATCACTTTCTTAATGATTGTCATGTTCACCTTGGTCACGTTTTCTTCCTCTTTTTCATCACTATTTTCTTTGTTACCTTCTTCATCATTTAGCCCACTGATTTTGTCACTATCTTCTATACTGCTTTAATCTGCCTCCTCTTCAATGTCCTTGGTATCTTATTCATCATTTTGACTTTCTTCACTGTCATTTTCCTCCTCTTCATCACTTTTTTCTTCTCCTTAACTGTCATTTTCTTCTGGACTGTCATATTCCTCCTTGTCACTTCTTTCTTCATGTTCTAAGGATTTAGGGGAAGGTGAGAGAGGGAGGTTTGTTTGGGGAGAGGATTCATGTGAAGAGGATGAATCATGGTTGGTGGAGGGTGGTGGAGGTGTGGGAGGAGGAAGTTGATATGATGATGGTAAACTTCATAGAGGAAGGGGTTGTGGACTTTTGAAAACACCATGGGTGATGGAAAATTCCCATGGGATGCCTTGTTGCTCCAATTGGTGTAAGAAAATAATTTTGATGAGGGAATGGTGGAAAAGACTTGACATTTGTTGGGAGGGAGGCCTTTTTTTCACAATGGATGACATTTTTTCAATACTTTTACAAAGGTAGTAGGGAAAATGGAGCAGTTTGGCCTTAGTAAAATGCATGAGTAGTCTTATGTGGTATGAATGGACTCTATAAAACCTACCCTCACAGGTGAATTACTTCATAATGATCTTCATCAAAGGAGCATATCTCTCCAACAAATGAGAAAAAGGGAAAATGGTCTTACAATCAGCTTGGAAACTTGGTTTTAAGAAGGGATGATAATGGCTTAGGTATAAATACACTTGTTTGAACCATTTCTCCCTCATGAAAGGTGTTCCAGTGGCCATAGATATTGCATTGGTGGTCAGCTCAAAGTTCACTCAAGCTAGATGTACATGGTGGTCATGGAGGTTAAGGACAAAAAGTTTGGTCAATTGAGGGTGACTTTGGACTTTCTGCACTTTCTCACAGAACTCATAGCATCCTACTTTTTGGAAATATGAAACTATAGTAGGAGAGGCTATCAATTATTTAGTGTTTATAGGCTCAAACCTATCTTCTTTCCCGCCCTTCCTCTGCTATTCTCTAGGCCTTTGGCCCCTCTTGCCACTGTCAACATTTTATTCTCTAGACATTTTTTTCCTCAATGTGCTTGCAGTGTGTGGATGGATAGGTGTTTTTTGATTATCTATGTTTGCAAACAAGGGGACCTTACTTTATTTCTTGGGTTTTGTCAAATTCCCTTTAAGCTTTCCCTCCACACTTCTCTATATTTTACCTTTAAAAAATATTTTAAAAGGTAGGTAAAAACTCTAAATACCTCTCAAATATTCTTAGCTGGAGCAAAGGGTCATAGGAACGTAGCATGGGCTAGTCGGGCATCTTCTGCACGTCCTATCGGGCAGCTCCTGAACGCTGATGCAGGAAAACCTTGCCAAACCCAGAATCTCTCTAATACTATGCATATAAAAATGCATCCCAATTCTTTACCCCAAATACAGACTCTAAGTCTGGGAAATCTCAACTTTTACATGCGGAAGCTCTTCAAACATATGGTTCAAAACCATTCAACATATACACAAGGCTCTTCTATAAAACCCAAAATTCAAGAAAGTTCAACTCCAATCAATGTTATGAAATCATAAACCCAACAATCAAATTTTCATGTGATTAAACCCAAACTTCAAATAGCATTTAGAACCCAACTCACAAATTTCATACCAAATGTCAATATGAATGATTGACCTTAAATATATTGATCCAAGTTCTATTATATATGCGCCCTTGCCTTTACACTTACCAAGTTTGATATTCACTAATAAACACTAGCGCATATGGGATTATGCATTCCCACATCTACCAACCTTCACGGTTTATACAACATGCCAATTGCCTTCTATTCAAAAATCGACTTTGATTTAAATATAGTCAACTTTTCCAACATATAAGAATGTTTCGATTTCAAAGTTCGACCTTTAGCATTTAAAATCATGCAACCATTTCAATGTAACGATTTAAATTTCAACCAATGCATCAACGCGAATAATGTGTCTGGCCCCATTAACTTACCATTCGCTTCAACATCGACTTAATGCCAATGCCTGTTGGGGGTTTGAACCCTGCGGGATCTACTTCAACCGTAGGACCTACGGGTAACTTTCTCATTCTACTCTATTTAGTTTTTCTGAACGTGCATGGTTGTGTGAGTCTCTGTTAAGTAGCATGCCCCTGCTCTGTGGAGGTTGTACCCCAACCAACCTCTAGGGTGTTAATTCCCCGAAACAGAACTGGCGACTCCACTGGGGATCACATTCTTGTGATTCTCCTGTTGGGTTGTTTCAGCTGTTTGGTAGGTTGCCAACAGTTTTATCTTTCATTTGCAGTCCAGTTTATTTTCTTGCAGTCAGTCTGAAGTCTTGGTGTCTTTTCCAGGCTTGTTCTTTTTGTTTTTTTCATTATTTACCTTTGCATACACGCCTTCTTTTGCACATAGTCACGTATACACGCGATTTTTTCTGAAGGAACCCGCGTATACGCGAGTTTCCCTTAGAACAGACGCGTATGCACGCTGGTTGCATAGCTGTGAAGTAGCGTATACCTAGGCAGATTTTGAATTTTTGAGTTTCTTGACTTTTTGGTCCTTTCTGGCTGTGGAGACCTGTTCCTACAGAGTCTCTGTACTTACTGGAGTGTGAAGGAAGTGGTTTCATGTCTTTTCTCTCTTTCGTTTGATCGAAAACTAGTCTTTTTGGCAAAGTGTTGTTTCTGGTGCTGGCACTTCTGGATTGAGTTCCAAGATCACTTTCTGAGCATTCTTGGCTGTTCTGCTTTATCAGAACAGAGAGCTTTTGCTCACTGACTCGCTCCTATCTTTGTGTTGTGCTTCGCATTGCGATTTTTGCTTCGTTTTTTATTGGTTTTCTTGAGTTCCATAGGCTAGGGTTTTGTTGCAATTTTCGAAGAACTTTTCTTGCTTCTTTGGAGTTTTTGTTTGCGACGAGTTTGCACTATTTGTCTAGGCTGAGTGGCTGAGTTTTTGGTCTTCTTTTGCTCTTATTGATCTTGCTACTAGTTAGCCTTATAAGGTTTGGGAGCATTGTTGAAGTTTGTGCTTGAAATTCGGTCCTGTTTGGTTTGGATTTCGATAGTTGTGCTTGGTCTTTTCGAGCTCTTGCTTTATAAAACTAAAAATCCCAAAAAACATTTGTTTTGCTTTTTGTTTTTGCATTTCAAAAACTCAAAAAACATTTTGTCTTGTTTTTGTTTTTGTTGTTGCATTTTCATTTTCGTTTTGCCATATCTTTTGGAGCTTTTGTGAAGTTTCTTGCTTTTAGTTTTTGGCTTGATTTTGAGGAGGAGTTGTCACTTGATTTCTTCTTCTTGTTTTTAAGTGTTTTTGGTGTCCTTATTTTAAGAGTTCTTGATTTCAAGAATTAGCTTTCTGGACAACAAAAGATGAGTTAAAACTGAAGGAGCTTTTTGGGAAATTTCACTTTGTTTTAAGAGATTTTTGCATCTTAGGATTTACATGCTTGTAGTGATTTGCATTAGGTGCATTTCAGCATTTAGTTAGCTTCTTAGTTTTTGTGAGTGTGAGTTTGCTTTTTGAAAAGAAAAATACAATTTTTAGTCTCGTAGAACCTGTATAGAGATTGCTCTTCATCGAAAGACAAAGAACTGCATTTGCATGTAGTTAAGTTTTTATTAATTTCTTTTGCATCAAAAACACCATATGTTTCATCTCCATATCCTTGTGACTTAATATAACAGCTCTTAAAATAAGCGATTTAATCTAAAATCAACTAGCAAGTTTTTCTAAGTGTCAATCACCAACTAGCTAGGTTGTAGGGCCTTGGAATAGGTGAGTGGAGAGTTAACTCTCCAAGGCCGCTCAAACAAACATAGAAGTTGATTAATTGAGCGAAATCCAACTCCGTGAGGTGGACTGGGAAAGCTCTCATCAGAGAGTCAAGCGCGAGGGGAAGTGAAGGCTGAGAAGAGGGATACCCCCTCTCCAATTGGCTGAATTTGACCTCAAGACCGTTCCGCCCAGCTTCTGATATGGATTGGTGTCCATAGTTGCCACTCCTAGGTTCCACACAGGTGACTGCGGGGGGGAATACCCGTGGTACCTGAGGCAGACGTCGCATCACTTTTAGCAGTACTTCTGGGGGGTGCCCTTGCGAAGCTTGGGTGCTTGAGCCGGCAAAGGCTGTTGTCAGGAGGTCGGCGTAACTGTTTCTGATACCTTCGCTAGTTGTTCTGGGCCCTAATCATCCCAGACTGCTTTCGGAAGGCCCTATACTTCGCTTTCCTGTATTTTGGTGTCCGGTCCTCATCACCCGGAGTGGAAATACTTGGAGGTTGTTTGCTTGCTGTTTCTCAGGGATTTTTATTTTAGTGAGTGCTCTTTGCTCCTAGCTTGCCTAGATTTTCACTTTTTTGAGTCTAATTTAATAAATCTATAAAAGTGGCTGATCAAGCGCCTCGACGTTCGAGGAGAATCCGGGGGTTATCTCCCGAGAGTGCAGAGCCTTCTTCGAGAAGGCGTAGGAGCGATTTAGCAGGTGGTTACCACCCTGTGGAGTCTGACGCTGTGGAGAGAGATCCTCCACCAAGGTCTGAAGGTTTCATAGCTGATTCCGGTGTCGATTCCGAGAGGAGCGTTCCGCTCACCTCGCGAGTGTTGTTTCCTCAGGAAGAAGATTTTCGGATAGAAGATATACCTGAGCCTCCTGCTACAGGTCCATCTCCTCTTCCTCCTGATCTCAGACAGAGCCTTTCCAGGTCTGAAATGGATCTACACCCATGTCTAACATGGCTAGTGGATCAACTTCTTTTCAGGGTTTCCCCTTTGGGACTGGACATATTCCTAGTTCCAATCCTTCTTTAGGGTCGTTTCCGTTTACGTCCCAGACCCAGAGTTTCAACCCTTGGTCTGGGGGGCAAAGTTCGACTACTTTTACGGGATGGAATCCTGTCTTTACTACAGCGGGGGCAGGGAATCAGTTTTACGCGGGTCATCAAGGGAATGCTTCTTTCCCTTCATCAAGTGCTTATCAGACCTTTTCTCCTCTGTCTAATGCTTGGAACCCCTACCAGGGGCTCTCCTCTTCATTTAACACTTCAGCGGGGGGAACTGGTCTGGGCTTTGGTAACTCGGCGTGGGGAGGAGGTTCTTCTCCGTTTTCTACGAGTCCTTTCTGGCAGCCTGGTGCCTCATCAAATCTAGGCTATTCTTTTCAGAATGTAGGGAATCCATCCCATCAAGGATGGAATCCTCAGGCTCCGCCTCGCTTACCGTTTCTGGCAACGTTAAACTTGCCAGATTTGTTGAAGTTAACTAATGACCCGATTCGTTATAGTCCGGGGTGGCCTCCGGTCCCGACCAAACTTCCTTCAGACATTCCAAAGTTTGAAGGTAAGAATGGAGAGGATCCGGCGGACCACATCACCACTTTCCACTTATGGTGTTCTTCGAACTCCCTGATCGATGATTCGATTAGGTTGAGATTATTTCAACACACCCTAACTGGAAATGCTTCCAAATGGTATATAGATCTCACTGGGGGCAGTTTTGCCACATTTGGAGAACTAGTTGTCACATTTCTAAACCATTTTCAGTTGCCTGTCAGATATGAGGCTGGGACCGAACTCCTGGCTAATTTTAAGCAGGATGAGGCAACTCACATTTCTGATCACATTTAGGAATGGAGGAGAAGGAAGAGGCTTATCAAAGCCCATATTCCAGGTGAATTCCTTCTCGAGTGGTTTTTGAAATCTCTGCAGTCAGATATTTCAAAGGATGTATCCCTATCTGGGGTATTTTCTGAGGAGCAGGCCATCTTTAGGGCCCAGAAGTTAGAGTTGATCTATTCTCAGTCTGGGATGCTTTATAAGTATTTACCCAATTCTCCTCGCTCCAAATTGGATTTATCGAAACCCAAACCTGGTCCGCATGGTGACGGGCTTGTCGGATCGGTCAATAGTAGTGCAGCCAGCCTGCTTTCTCAATTGCAGCAGTTGTCTTTACAATCTGCTCCTTCTAGTCAGGCTGTGCCTGCTGATTCATCACCTTCCG
The DNA here is from genome assembly GCA_034641835.2 of Pinus albicaulis. Classification (NCBI taxonomy): domain Eukaryota; kingdom Viridiplantae; phylum Streptophyta; class Pinopsida; order Pinales; family Pinaceae; genus Pinus; species Pinus albicaulis. The sequence continues at coordinate 10,309 of JAXQQM020064314.1, read as the reverse complement.
AGTCTTTGTCCATAAATGCTATCCAAGCTTCTGATCCCAAAGGAAATCAACAATCTGATGGGAAGAAGAAGGGACGTAATAACAAGAAGAAGGGCAAGAACGGGAAGGGCAATGCAAATAAAACCAACGAGCGTGTTGGTGAGGGTCAAAAGGAGAAAAAGAAAGTGAAGTTTCCATGCAAGCTTTGTGCTGGAGACCATCTCACGCACCTTTGCCCTAAAATTCAGGATGCTCAGCGCCTGTTATCCCAGCAGGGTTCTTCTAGTTCCCAGGCTGTGTTAACAAACCCTTTTCCCCAAGGGCAGCAATTAGTTGTTGGCACGAACCAAAATCCTGGGGCTTCCTCTGGAGGTACCCAGGAAGGGGAAATTCCATCGAACATCTTTATGATGAGTGCTCACATGGATGTCACTATGAGATCCCGTGATTATGGCGGAGAGGAATCTTCGAAAGCTAAGGAAGTTCCTGATGCTACTTAGCCGCTTCACATAACGAAGCCTACTGTTGAGTCTATGCCTCAGATGCCCAAAGCATCTTCTAAGCGGTCAATGATTAATCCGAACGCGAGGGCTGCCCAGAACTACTCGATTGTAGAAGATCTGGCGCAAAGTCCTTGTGCTATGTCAGCTTTAGAGGTACTCCAGTCTTGTCCGGCTCAGCGCAGTGCTTTGCTCACTGCCATTGGGGCTATTGATCCTAAAAATTCTCTTCTGATTACTTTTGATATGACTAATTTTAAGAAGAGACTTCCTCATCACATGGCTTTTCATATTAAATCGTCGTATCGGAAGTGCAATATCTTTCGAACGGTTGTTGATGAGGGTGCTTCTACATGCGTGATGTCTCTCGCATGTTGGAAGACACTTGGATCTCCCAAAGTTGTTCCATCTAGCACTGTTCTTACTGCATTCGATGGTCATTCTCACAGACCCCATGGTATTGTCCCGGCTTTGCCCATCTGTGTTGGGGGCAAAACCGTTAACATAGAGGTTGAGGTAGTGGATGCGGCCTTGGACTACAACCTTCTGTTGGGGAGGAACTGGATTTATGAGATGGATGCCATTGCATCCTCACTATTTCGAATTGTATGTTTCCCCCACGAAGGGAGGATCGTTACAGTGGATCAACTGGACTGTCCTCCTGTAGACCTGGATGCGCCTTCTGACTCATTTGTTCCTAAGTTGGATAATACTAAGGCGCCTGTTGAGAATCTAGGAGTTGGAATGTATTCTTCCCTGATGGGTTCTTTCGATCTTCCTCCTCCTAAGGTGTCTATTAATGCTATTTCATCCTCCAAGGCTCCCCTTCAAAGAGAGTTCTTTCGAACTCATTATTTTTCGGACCCTTGGACCTTACCTTCCCCAACTGCCACTTTGGAGGAAGGGCGAGTGGGTGGAATGGCATTCCCGATTTCTGCAGCTGAGATTGCATATCAGTCTGTTGTTGACACTGCAGAGTCTGATCCAGCTCCTCTTTCGCCGGAAGAGTTGGATGGTGATGTGGCTCCGGCTTGGATGCTTACTTCTTCTTCTGCCCAGGATTGTCTAGATACCACTCTTCCATCTGAAGAGGCTATCCTGGAAGCGATGACAGGTATAGATAGACCGTGGGATGACTTGCATCATCGGTCTTACTTCCTACCTGACTTGAGCGAAGTCGAAACAAGTTTTCCAATTCCTCAGTCTCCTGGACCTGTTCACCCAGTCTTGAGCCCTTTAGCACCAGCACAGGTTTATGCTGAAGGGAACATGGCTGTGATCTCTCCTACTATCCCGGTGAACATTTCCAGGGATCCCAACATTATCGAGAATGTCTTCATTGGAGCTGAATGTTCCCGTGAAGAGATTCAAATCTATACCGAGCTCTTCAAAGAGTATAGGGATGTATTTGCTTGGTCTTATGAGGAAATGCCTGGCATAGATCCATCTATCGTCCAGCATGAGATCAAGACGTATGAAAACGCTAAGCCGGTCAGGCAAAAACTTCGTCCGGTCAATCCTAGGAAGGCAACAGCTATCAAAGCTGAAGTTGAAAAGCTGCTTAAGGCGGGATTCATTTTCCCTGTTCCTCTGACGAATGGGTTTCAAACCCCGTTCCCGTAGATAAAAAGCAAGGAACGATTTGAGTGTGCATTGATTTCAGAGACCTAAATAAAGCATGTCCTAAAGACAATTACCCCACACCATTTATCGATCAGATCATTGACGAGTGTGCCGGTAATGAGATTTTCTCCTTCATGGACGGTTTCTCCGGATATAATCAAATTACTATCCATCCTGAAGATCAACATAAGACTGCATTTATTTGTCCCTGGGGTACGTTTGCATACAAGAAAATGCCTTTTGGTCTTAAAAATGCTGGAGCTACCTTTCAGCGGGCCATGTCTTACGCCTTCCACGACATCAAGAAGATTATTGAGGCATACTTAGATGATCTAGCTGCTCATTCTCGAAAGAGAATGGATCATCCTGGTCACCTCCGGCAAATATTTGAAAGATGTCGTTTTTATAAAATTCGATTGAATCCGAACAAGTGCGTTTTCGCGGTAACATCCGGTCGGCTATTGGGATTTATCGTGTCTAGGGAAGGGATAAGGGTAGATCCCTTCAAGGTTGAGGCAATACTTCGGTTGCCTCCCCCGTCTTCAATCCGTCAGCTTCAAAGTCTCCAAGGGAAGTCTAATTTTCTTCGGAGGTTTATCGTTAACTATGCTGAGATCACGAAGGGATATATGAGACTGTTGAAAAAAGGAGTTCCTTTTCTTTGGGACGACTATGCTCAGCGCTCATTCGATGCCTTGAAAAAGGCATTGACCTCTGCTCCTTTACTGAGTCCACCCGATTATAGCAGAGATTTTCTTTTGTATCTGGCTACAGCGGAATCTACCATTGGTATGGTTCTGGTTCAGGAGGATGATGCTCTGGCTGAGCATGTTATTTACTACCTTAGTCGAGGACTGGTAGGACCTGAACTGCGATACACTCCGATAGAAAAATTAGCCTTAGCAGCAGTTCATGCTGTGCAGCGACTCCGGAATTACATTATTCTTCGCAAAACTTATGTCTTGGCAGCTGCCAATCCATTTCAGTTTGTCCTCAGCAGGCGAGTGATTGGGGGAAAATATAATAGGTGGATTGTGATTTTACAAGAATTTGATCTCGAGTTCATGTCTGCCAAATCCAAGAAGTCATTAGTCTTTGCGGAATTGATCTCCGAGTTGCCTTGTGGAGAGGAGATGATCTATGATGAGTCCTTTCCGGACGAACACTTGTTTTTGATCTCTCCACAAGATCCTTGGTATGGGGATATCATTATGTATCTCCAGACTGCGAAGTTTCCCTCTTCTTTTTCGAAAGATGAGCGTCGCAAGCTGCGTCACTTAGCTAAAAGTTATCTGATTATTGGTGATGCTTTGTACCGTCGAGGGGTTGATTCAATCCTAAGACGCTGCTTAACTTTCGAAGAAGCTGAGGCTGTGCTCAATGATTCTCACGGTGGAGCTTGTGGGGGTCATTTATCAGGGCTTGCTACAGCCCAGAAGATTTTGCGTGCTGGCTACTTCTGGCCCTCGATTTTCAAAGATTGTATTGAATCGGTCAAGAAGTGTCATCCTTGTTAGGTGTATACTCGAAAAATGTGCGCTCATCCAGCTCCGCTTTTTCCAGTCGTTACTGTCGGACCCTTTACAAAGTGGGGTATTGATTTTACTACTTGTAACCCGCCTTCGGCAAAAGGTCACAAGTACATTATCGTAGCAGTAGACTACTTTACGAAGTGGGTCGAGGCTATGCCTACTTTTGGGAATGATGGTGAGACTGAAGCTTTGTTCCTTTTCAACCAAGTTATCGCTCGTTTTGGTATACCTAGAGAGATTGTCACTGACCATGGCAGTCATTTTCAGAATAGTATGATGGCTGAGTTGGCTCTCAAATTGGGTTTCCGGCAAGAGCATTCATCTCCATATTATCCTCGGGCCAATGGGCAAGTGGAAGCCGTGAATAAATCCTTGAAGACAATTCTTCAAAGGACAATTGATAAACATAGATCCAACTGGCATATTATGCTATATCCTGCACTTTGGGCATACAGGACGTCAGTGAAAACTGCAACTGGCTTTACTCCGTTTCAGTTAGTGCATGGGGTGGAGTCCGTATTTCCTATTGAATGTGAGATTCCTTCTCTTAAATTAGCTGTTGAGCTTCTTCCTGACACTTCCAGTCTGGCAGAACGGCTTCTTCATCTGGAACATCTCGATGAGCAGCGTCGGGATGCCGCCACGATGAATGAAGTGCATAAAAACCGAGTAAAAGTTCAGTACGATAAGGCGGTCAAGCCTAGGGTCTTTTCGGAAGGTGACCTTGTTTTGGTCTATGCCCAAGAAAAGGATGCCCTGGGGGCAGGAAAGTTTAAATCTATGTGGTATGTCCCCTATATCGTTAAAAAATTCCTTAAGAAAGGAGCGTATACCTTGGTTGATTTCGAAGGGAACGAGTTGCCGGAGCCCTGAAATGGGCTCTATTTGAAGAAGTATTATGCCTAGGCTTTGGCCTGGCATGTTGCTTTTGTATATAGTAGTTTTTGCTTTGTACATATCTGATTGATTTTCGATTTTTGATGAGGTGATGATGTTTTTGATCTGCTTTGGCAGGTTGTGTTGGATGTCATGAGTCATTTTGGTTTCGCCGATGGTGCTAGTAGACACACCCGGAACTTAGCTTCCGCGGCTTAGGTGCTTCATTATCCTTCCGGTCAGCTGTTGGTATCAAGAGGAGTCTGCATTGGTCCTGCTTCCAATAATGTAGCAGAATACACTGCAGTCATTCATCTACTCTCGGAGGCAATATCTTTGGGTGTTGATTCGTTGGTAGTTTTCTTGGACTCCCAGCTGGTGGTGTCGCAGTTGAACAACACTTATCGAGTACGAGATCCAGTTTTATTACGATTGTTCTTGAGGGTACGTTTTTTACAAAGGTCATTTCAATTTTTAACATTCATTCATATTCCTCGAGCTGACAATTGGTTTGCTGACTCATTAGCTAATCAAGCATTAGATTGGCACATTAATCATTCCATACAATAATTTTTAATCATCAAAAACATCATACATTTGATACATTTATCACATCACATCAAATATCGCTGTATATATATCATCGGAGTGTCAAAAAACTTTACAAAATTTGGATCCATAATCTCGTACAAAACTTGGGCTTATGCCCCATCATGTTCAGTCTCAAAAAAGAATATATAGTCATCTAATATATAATATCTGTCTACTCCTGAGGACCCTGCCCAGAAGTCGTGTTCCTATAGAACGTAACTGCAGTGGCCACTCGGCGGAATAATCTAACCCAGTCTCGGGGTACTCCTACCACCCGTCTCTGGATGGCTTCAGGCAAGTCCTCCACGGCAGCCATAGGGATTTGGCGGGTCAGTCCCTCCAAGTTTCTCTGCACGGCCTGGAGAGTCCTGTCTGAGTCCACTGTCTCTGCCTCACCTCTGCGGCGCTTATGGCGCGGTAGGCCCTCAGGACGAACTGGTCCAACATCTGAAACATGATCATTTTTAATTTTCAGTCATTATGAATCCAATCAAAAACATGTTTGTTTTCATTTTTTCATACATATTTGAAAAAATCCAAAAAATCATATAAGTCAAAATTTTTTGCAAAAAACTTACCGACTGCTCCCCATGCTGCGCCGGGTGGAAGTACTAGATCTGGATCTCCTCGGAAGTCCATCCCAGCATAGGGATAGTCGTCCACTGCGATGATCTGTTCTCCCCACCACAGGAAGAACTCATCGTCCCACGTGGTCCGGGGTACCTCACTACCCCCTAGTCTCTTCATCATGTCTGCCCAACGGGCAATTCTTGGGTCCCGCGGGCTACTGATAGTAGAGATGACTCTGGGTCTCAAAGCTGGAATCCTCTCAAAGAAGAATGTTGTCAAAATGGTCCCATAGCCAAAGTGTTTAGTCTTTGCTTGGCGAATGGAGGTCAGCTGTTGTTTCATGTTCAGTAGCAGGGCTGTGCACCAATCGTACACATGAGTCAAACACTCTATAGCTATACTCATTTGCGTCCTGGACGCCTGATGTAGTGAGGCAGATCCTGCCACTCTGCTGATGGTGAAAAGGAGGATCTTCATGTGCAAATCCCTGATATCTCTAATTGAAATCTGCGTTCCAACCTTTTTGGAATTATCTACGCAATATACGTGGACATAATCTTCCACGGTTAACCCTCCCAGGGGTTTTCCATGCAGGTCTACTGGTTCTCCCCTCCTGGAGAGTCCAGTGATGAAATATATATCCTCCACTTCAATGCGTAGTGGCATCTGATCAATTATGAAGCAATCCTGATCTGGTTCCCAGTAATTTACGAGCATTTCTAACAATCGCACATTGCTTTTCATATTGGGCATTTTAAAGAATTTCAACAATCCGCAATTTCGGAGGATGTTTTGCGATGCGCGGTCCTACATGACCTCTTGGTCTACTGCGCTATGCTCACGTTCCCTCCATGAGATGGTCATCCTGAGAAATTTCATCAAATTTTGCATTAGCCACGCTTTTTTGCAATCGGACCTGCGCATACGCGACTTTTCCTGTGCACAGTCGCGTGTATATGCGACTTTCCTTCATTAAACCCGCGTATGCGTAGATACGCAATTTTTAGCAAGGGTTTTAAAGCAAAAAATCACTTAATTTTAATTTCCAAACGGACAAAATGAATAAACAGGATGATTAAGGAGCCTACCTGAAGTTTCGCTGAATTCCGACGGTCGGTTGTTCCTGATTTGACGAAACAAGTTTTTAGCTCCAGAGCACTTTTTCCAAATCAGCTATGCAATAATGAACCAATTGAGAGGTAATTTGTGTATTTATGGCTAAAAAATTGAAAATTTTCGCAAAAATTCCTTATGCTTATTTTTTCGATCTATCTTATGCTGTATAACTTGATTGCTTGGAAGTGCCCAGTTTGGTATGTTTTCAGGTACATTTTGACAATTTTGAGACTTTTCCCGGTTTTTGATCCATGATTTCCGACTCTTCACGGCAGGTATATGATCTTCACTGGCATATAGGTTAGGGAATCACTTTCCATTGCATCTTGCATACTAGCCTCCATACTGATCACTTGCCTTAGGGTCGATCCCATCAGGTCATGAGCATTACACCCATTTCACTCGCCGATTTTTAATCATGACTTGATGGTATAGCCTTCCTTTACATGGGCTTCCTAGTTAGTTCCTCGCTATCACTTGTTGCCCATGCTGCTTTTTATGTAGGCTCGGGAGTCCTCTTTAGTCCAGCCATGTCTTTCGTGTTGAAGCTTCATTCTTCTCCTTCATCACTTATCATTTTTCTGGCTTATACCCTAGAGGCTCCCTGGTGTCGTTAAGTTGTATTACTGCATTGCATATTGGCTACTTGTTTATCCTGGCCTTTAGTCGGCTTCATTTGGACTCGATGTTTAAGCCAACTTTTGACCTTGACTTTCTGTACAAGTTAACCATTGCATGCACTTAGCTATCACGACTTGACACCTTTGTACCCATGGATGGAACATTCCTTTGAGTATCACTGACCAGTTTTCGCCACCTTGCATTGAGCATAGGATTGTTCCAATCCCAGGAACTAGTGCATCTGCTTTCTTGATACTCGTTCTATCCATTGTAACATAGCATTCTTTTATTCTTTTTCAGGCTTATTATATGAAAAAGACAAAAAAATCAAATATAACAAAAAGAGCGGGAACGGGATGTATCTTCATTATTTTGATGGCAGTACAGAGTCAGTTTTGTCGCCCTTGAACAAAGCACATATACTTATATATATCTCCTTCATTTGGGATGGTTCTAGTTTTGACCTAGGTTCAGCCTTTACCATGTTTCACTTGTCAGTTCTCCCCCGGTTGGTTATCTCTTCCAATCATATGGAGAGTTTGTTTTGCCTCTTGCAAGACAGACTTATACAGTGTCACTTTTTACTGCCATGGTCATCACAGAGTCGTGCTTTTGTTCAAGGGAAGTCTAGCCTGAGTCGGCCATTCTGCGGTGTCTCTTGACTCATTATTCAGTCGGCCTTCCCGGTCTTGTCGGTATCATGTTCTATCACATCAGATGTTTTGATCTTCTGCTCGTGCTGGTTTGAGAAGGTCCCCATTGACTTCTTGCCGGCGGGTTTGTCTCTTATCGACTACGACACATTGCTCTGAGAGAAAACCTAGAGCCGCACCTTGGGCCTATTTCCATTATTTATAGGTGACCTCGTGCTCAGCATTTGATCATCATCATGGGTCTTTGACTGAGTGGTTTCCCCTGTGTTCGACGTCAGCACACATTATCACACTTGGGATTCGTGCAGTACCTTGATTTCCATTTGACCCTATCGGTGGATTTCTCGCCTCTGTGTCAGCTTTCATTATTGGTTGGTTCAGAGGGTTTCTTCCATGCGCTAGCTTCATCTTGTGCATGTCGGAAACATACTTCGGTTTTGGTTCCATCACTCTACTTCGTCTGATTCCTTCCAAATCTTGGCCTGCGGGTTACACTCGCGCTGGACTGATGTGGGATGCCTTAATTCCTTCCTTCCAGCAGATCTTTTCCCATCGACTCCGACTCATTGCTCTGGGAATAAGGTCTAGAGTCTTTTTGTCAGTACCTTAGGGTTTGCAGTCATCAGTGGCAGACTCTTCGCTATCGACAGTGGGGATTCATCATTGCCTTCTGATTGGTAGATTCTTTCAAGTGTTCGACTTCAACTCATTCATTCGCACTTGTCAGATTGTACTGGGGCACCTTGACACTCATTATCATTATCGGTGGTTTGTCTCGCGTTGGTTAACGGGATACATCAATGCCCGGTAATCCAACGATTTCTCACATGGTCAACTTCAGCTCATTTATTCCCAGTGTGTAGAATTGTGCCATAGTGATCGGTGAAGACCTCGGGTTGCATCAGCATGTTTCGGTTCACTTTTGACAGTCCTTTCAGTATCTGCCAGTGATGCCGTCCACCCTTATATGTTGCAGTTCAGCACAGCAGCATCTTATATGTTGGTCCCCGAGTTGTGTGATTGTACCGTTTGATCCACCTCTTATGATCCGGTACTTGGAGATTCAGTTACTTATTTGATCAGACATCCAGTTGCACCATCTTTGATCAGCTTTCTATATGTGATACTTGGACATTGATTCAGACTTGTATTTCCGGGCCCTGCTCAGATGATTCACTATGTACTTTCAGTTCAGTTATACTTGTATACATGTTGGATCTATTCAGTACTTTCTATATATATGATGTATTTTTGACTGAGCATGGGTATGCCCGCCTCAGCATGAGTTGACTCTTTGGTTTCTTTCATTGGTTTTTGGCAGGCTGAAATCTGGTGAAGTCCTCTCTTGTCCTTGCGAAGTTCTTTCTATGTGCATAATACATTTCGGCCATCATGTACCCCTTCCGACCTCATATATTAGGGGGCATCTGTTATAGCATCATTTCTCACCTTCATATGATTCATGATTGCTTTTATGGATTTGGGCACCCATTCCTACAGACTTGGACAAATTCACTTAAAAACAGTGTAAAAATCCCCATACGCGACTATGCCCGTACTTTTCCGCGTGTATACGCGAGTCCAGCTGCACTTTTCCGCGTATGCCATTAAAATTATGAAAAAATATATAAAAATTCCCTATTTTCGGGCTGGGTTGATGGTTACTCGGGTAGTTCAACCACCCCAGCACGTGGCCAACTGTTTCCAACTGTTGAAACTACTTGGAGGGAGTATAAAAACCCCTCATGTGTATGGCCTAAGGGAGAGAGAGAATTATTGATATTATACTCTATTGGTATTCCCTATCCAAGTCTGATTCCCCGTGCCTCCTGCACTTTCCCAGTTCATTACAGGAAACCCTTGTTTCCTTGAGATGCACATCCCTTTATATGTCATCTCGTATGCACCAGTTTGGAAGGAGTCTTAGCGAGGCAAGGGCTGGACGGATCCGGACGACGGTCTGCGAAGGCCTTGGAAGGATCAAGTGATCTCTCCACTCGTTACTTTTGTACATGCTATTTATAATACAGAAGTATCATGTTGTTCCCGAAATAAACGTGTTAGTGTATGCTTATATGTATGAGAATATTTGTTATACAAGCATTCATTATGATTTATTTAATGTTTTATATGAATCTCACTAACATTTAGAGTAGATATATGCTGTACAACTTGTTCTTCGTGTTGGTTTCTTCTTGTCTTTCAGGTTAAGAAGGAAGGACGGTTGCAGGGGGTTTGGACCCCACGT
>JAXQQM020081247.1:0-165327 GCA_034641835.2 Pinus albicaulis | reverse complement strand
GTCGGCATCCTGATCCTCTGTGGGAACATATGAAAGCATCATGATTCTCCGTTGAACACAATCTCTGATATGATGGTACCTGATGTCCATATGTTTGGACCTATCATGAAATACTGGATTAGCCGAGAGCTTGATGCAGCTCTGGTTATCACAGTAGATCACTGTAGGCTCCAAATGCAACCTGAACAAACCTGCGAGGATCTTCCTTATCCAAATAGCCTCACATGCAGCCAAGCTTGCTGCCATGTACTCGGCCTCTGCTGAACTGAGTGCCACGGATCTCTGCTTCCTGCTGTACCAGGAAACTGCTGTCGACCCAATGCTGAAAACTCCTCCAGAAGTGCTCTTCCGGTCCGTTGGACTCCCCGCCCAATCTGCATCAGTGAAGCCAGAAAGCTTCACTCCATCCTCCTGTCTGTACCATAGACCATATCCCGATGTGCCTCTGATATAGTGCAATACATGCTTGCCCGCCTTCCAAAAGAGCTTGGTAGGCTTAACCATAGCTTGCGAAAGCTGGTTAACTGCATAGCATATATCGGGTCGTATATTGACCAGATACATAAGCGACCCCACCAACTGTCGATAGACAGTGGCATCCACTACCTCCGCTGAAGTAGCATCCTCCTTCCTCCAACCACCAGGAAGAGGAGTGTCAACAGGCTTGCAACCTTGCATGTTGAACCTCTCTAGAATCTCCCGAGCATACTTGCCCTCAGAAACAAACAGTACTCCACTGCGTTGCCAAATCTCCAATCCCAGGAAATAATGAAGGATGCCCAAGTCCTTCATCTCAAACTCTCGTGCAAGATCCTCCTTGCATGAAAGTATCAACTGCTCATCGCCAGTCAAAATCAGATCATCTACATACAGTACGATGATCAACAGCTTCCCCTCCACCACAATCTGGTACAAGTTAGGATCCGCCTCACTCTTGGAGAATCCAAGCCCGGTGAAGTAGCTGTCTATGCGAGTGTACCAAGCACGAGGTGCTTGCTTCAGCCCGTACAGTGCTCTCTTGAGTCGGCACACATGCGACTCACTGCTGAAGATCTCAAAACCTTCAAGCTGCTCTATGTACACCTCCTCCTCAATGACTTCGTTGAGGAACACAGTCTTCACATCCATCTGATGAATGTGCCACCCCATCTGCGCTGAGAGAGCAAGGATCGTCCGTATGGAAGAGTACCTTGCGACAGGTGCAAAAGTCTCCTCATAATCAATCCCCTCGATCTATGAAAAGCCACGGGCGACAAATCTCGCCTTGTACTTCTCCACACTCCCGTCAGCTGCCTGCTTCACTTTGTAGATCCATCACGAACCCACCACTGATTTTCCCACCGGTCTTGGGACAATCTCCCATGCACTGTTCCTGACGATCGAATCATATTCTTTGATCATGGCATCAACCCATGCGGGTTCCTCCACAGCTTCCTCAAAAGAGGATGGCTCCGTCACGACACATTGACTCACAAGAGCCATGTATCCAGTGTACCGATCCGGTGACTGTCTCTGTCTGCGCTGTGCTGTAGGTGGTCCTGCAACCTTCTCTGCATCCCGAGCCAGTCGCTCAGCTTCTGTAGTGCGCATGCGCCCTCTGATGGTTGGCGCTGCCTGGGTGGTTTCTTCCACCTCCCGAACCTCCTCTTGTGGCTGATCCACATCCGGAAGCTCCTCCTTAGGAACTAACAGCTCCTCATCTGCATGCAAGTGTAGCTCCCTCTCAAGCGAACACTGCATGGCTTTCTCCTCCCGAAATTTTATATCCCGTCGCACAACAGTCTTGCGACTGTCTGACAAATACACCCGATAGTTGTGAGGTGTATCAGTGTACCCCACAAATATTCCAACCTCAACAGTTGGATCCAGCTTCCTTCTCGCATCCTTCGTCACATGCATGTAGACAGGAGAACCAAAAATCCGCAAATGGGAAATATCATGCCTCTTGCCAGAATAAGCCTCCTCCGGTGTACTCATGCCAAGAACCTTGTGAGGACAACGGTTCTGCACATACACTGCTGTATTGCATGCCTCAGCCCACAAGTGAAGGGGTAGGCCCCGATCATGCAACATCGCCCGTGCAGCACCCACGATCGTTCTGTTCTTCCGCTCAGCCACCCCGTTCTGCTGTGGGTTATGGGGTGCGATGAGCTCTCTCCGAATCCCTTCTGCGCTGCAGAACTCCTTGAATTCAGCCGAGATGAATTCACCACCGCTATCACTCCTTAGAGCAATCACCTTCTTCCCCGACTCCTTCTCGACCAGTGCTTTAAACTCACAGAACTTCGCGAATGTATCGCTCTTCTTCTGCATGAAGAAGATCCAGCACTTTCGAGAGAAATCATCAACAAAGATCACATAATACCCGTGCTTTTCTGTCGAAGCAACTGAGAAAGGACCACACACGTCTGTGTGAACTCTCTCAAGGATCGTCGTGGCGCGACTATCCTTCTCGTGAAAGGTGGCTTTCACATACTTCCCTAAAGTACACCCCTTGCACTGATCTGACTGCGCAAGAGTGCCCTTAGGAAGTCCAGTAGAAATCTGCTGCAGAATCTTCAAAGCTCCGTGGTGAAGGTGGCCCAATCTCCTGTGCCACAGTTCGCCCTCATCATCCCGGCTCACCACTTCTCCCGCCTTGCATGCCATAGCTGCGCAGCCATCTACCTGCAACTGATAAAGGTTCTTGGTTCGAACCCCTATCTTCCGGGTCTCTCCAGTAGTCTTACTGCGCAGGAAGGATTTTCCTTCGCCGAAGACCACATCATACCCCTTATCCTCCAACATCGCCACAGAGATCAAGTTCTTCTTCAATCCAGGTACATGCATGACATCCCTCAATACAAAGGGTTTACCAGACTCCCTCTGAAAGGATATGGTACCGATACCAGTCGCACCGTATCTACCATCATCGCCCATCTCGATGTGCACACCCAAATCTTTGTCCTCCAGATCTGAGAACAAATCCCGATCTCCCGTCATATGAAATGACGCACCGCTGTCCAAGAACCATACCGATCCCAACACACTTGAAACCAAGCATGCGATCAGTGAAAAGTCAAGCTCGAACTGTGAAGCCAAAGCTTCTCCATCTGTAGATCTTCCCGCTTGCTTGTTCTTCTTCTTCTTTGGACAATTGGTAGCATAATGTCCGTGATCATGGCAGTGAAAACACTTCACTTTCGCCATATCCTGCTTCTTGCCCTTTGCACCGTAATGAGAAGTTTTCTTACCCTTCCCCTTCTTTTCTTTGGCAACCAAAGTGCAATTTTCTTCATCAGCTCCCTTTGATGAATATCCATCACGAGTAGTCCTCCTTATCTCCTCCTGCATGAGATCCGCCCAAAGGCGCCCCATCCCGGCAGTTTCTCCCGACCATTGACACTATCTTGATATGAGTGCCAAGCCTTCGGAAGACCAAGGAGAGCCAGGTCGACCATGTCCTCATCTTCGACAGTCACCCCCACACTTCCCAGCTCATCTCTGCATTGAGTGAACTTCATGAGGTATTTGGCGATACTGTCGCCTTTCTCCATCTTGATGTTCCTGAGCTTATCTTTGAGCACCAGCTTCCTTTGGTTGCTCTTACTCTGGAATAGATCCGTCAAAGCTTTCCACATTAAATATGGAGAAGCCTTTCCATGCAGGCTGGATACAATATGATCCTTGACACCCTCCAACAGGATCCTTCGACATTTCGCCATCTTCTTTTGCCATGCTTCGACTTCAGCAGGATCAATGGGCTTTTGGACATCCGTATCTACGAACTCCTTCAGACCATTATCTTCTAATACTGCCTCCATGCGATCCTTCCATGCAACATAATTCGAACTGCCTTCAAGATCATATTCGAGTCGCAAAGCTGCCTCAGGTGTTCTTCCTTTGCCATCTCCTTTGCCATCAATGACAACATTTCCAACATATTATTGTTTTGATAAAAAGGTAAGCTCCAACTCCCTCTCACCACTTATTTTTTGTAGACTTCAACCTACAGGAGGCTACTACCTCAATTCTGCAAGCTACAACTTGCAAGGAACCTCCAACTCCCATCTATTTTCTGCAGGCTACAACCTACAGAAGGCTCCTACCTCAGCCAGCTACAACTGGACATCTATCAAGCTACAACTTGAAATGGAAGCACCAACTTCCTCACTGTACAATAAAATGATATGCTGATTTACCTGGATATCAGCTTAGTTTTTCTCCTTCTTTACTGCTGCCCTTCTAGCGTTCAAATTTTCTTTATATCGTCTCTCGATCTTCACAACTCCTCTCTCAGCTCCTTCTTCTTACATTCTCTCACCTCTTTCTCCATTCTCACACTTCTTATGCATATGCTGGTAACATTATTTATAGAGATCACCTCATAACTGTTTGCATTCCACAGGGTATTTGAAATGACTCTTTTCCTTCCCCCTTCTCATTTTCTTTTCCAGCACATTCAAAATAATATAACAGAATGTATACATTTGTGTATTACAGTGGAGTTTTGCTTTGCCTACAGATACTTTCCTTTGCATTACAAACAATATAAATTCAATAATACATTTATAGTTACAATCAAACATTTACTCAGCACTTTCAGTTTCTTAGCTTTGCTGAGCGTTTGTCCTCTTCTTCTTGCTATCCTTTTGTCTTTTCTATTATGCCATTACATTCTAGCTCTACTGCATAACTACCCTTTTTCTTCCGTTACCTTTGTCTTTTGTGCTGTGTTCACCCTTTTCATCTGCCAGCACTGTCATACCACTATCTTGCAAAAGTTCCTGTTATGCGTTCATTCCATTCCTTTGTGACTTGTAGAGTATGGCCCACATACTATTTCCTTTATGCCCATGACGGATAACAAATCTGGGTTTTAGTCATCATACATACATTTAAAACAATCAATAGTGTAAACATATACTATGGTGCATTTAACATATACGAAACAAGGGTTTACAGGGTCCCACACCAGAATTCAATTCCTTTAGATTTTATCTTTGAACTATATCGCGTTCGCTTTCTATTGCATTTTTCTATTTCAATCGTTCTTTGATATATGGCTCTTTTGCTCTCCGATGTGATTTACAAAGGGAAAATACATACTCCCGGACTTGAAAAAATTTAGGCTTCAGCTCCGATTTTCATCGCGTCCGCTCTCTTTATCGCACTTCGGCCATTCTAGTTATCCCACGTGCCTTCATCCATCTGATCTCCTGATATGCGATATGTGACGGCTCCCACTTGAATTTATCGCTACTTCACATTGCAACTTCTATAACTTGATAAATTCTTATCACATAAGCATCACCGATTGCGATATGTGATGGTAATATCGAATCACTACTTCGCATCGCATCGCATTGCCACTTCATGGTATGCGATGAAATTCGCATCGCTGATGTGTGATATTGTGTTGTGCCGCCACGTGTCCCTTCGCATCACCACATTGCATTGCAATATTGCATCGCATTGCTCTTGCTTCCGATTTATGATCTGATTTCTGCCGATGCGATCATCACCGTTGATCTGTCCAAATCTATGGTACTCGTTGCTGCTGGCACTTCTGATTGATACTCAAGCACTAGCATAATATCATCTCTTCTTATGATTCTCAACTCTATGGTTTAAACCCCAAATAAACCATATAAATATTTACGGGCCCAAAACTTTATTTCAACGTACATTTTACACCATCGATCTAATCGCTCATATATCCGACGACTATCGCATAACAACGATACATGACCTCTAATTTTTCAATCTCACATGAAATAGCCTGTTTTGTGTTGCTACGTGTCAACTCCTTAATGCTATTGCGTTAATTTCAACTTTCACCACTTACCACTCTAAAGCTGCACGAAAACCCATTTGCTGGTTTTTGAAACCGTCTTCACTGTTCCATCTCTACTATTGATTCATGGTTCCATACTCCATTGACCAAGGTTTCTCTCGCTTATCCTTTCCAAACTTCTAGTTCCGTTATAACTCCACACAAATACAATTCATCTACTATGCCATTCTGCTTCCTCTAGTTGACTATGCCATGAATTATAGGTTCTTCTTTCGACAAGTTCATTCAGGTTCACCACTTATCTTGTGATGAATCTTATCCATTCATTTCTTTCCTTTGTTGTTGCGATCTAATCGTGACCTTCCATTCACCTCACTTGGAATTCATCTGCCTTAGTCTATTATCCGTTTGTTTACGTTGTCCCACTCTGTGACACCGGTCCCTCCATGCTACTCCTCTTAAGCTTGTTCTTTATTCTAAGTGTGTTGATCTCTCCTAAGCTTGTTTTGCTTCCTTTGCTCCTTTTCTTTCTTAGATGATTCTCTGTTGCCTCTGCTTCTTTCTGCTGCCTCTCTACATTTGTTGTTTCTCTGCTTTTGCTGGTTCTTCTCTACTCCTTTGCCTTAGTGATAGTTCAAGTTCTGCTCCTTTGTGCTCCTTTACCATCAATGAAAATATTTCCAATGCAAAAAGACATGATGTTGAGAAGACAAACTTCAACAGAATAAGGGCTCTATCGGAGGTTGAAAGAGTTTCAAAACCTGAAACAGTTAGCAGTGAAGCTCAATACTTTACCTGGACTGTCCCTGCAATCAAAGAGGCAAGATTTATGAGAATGATAAATGTTAAATTGAAGGCTACTAACAGGAGATTGAAGAGGCAAATTGAAGATCTTGAAATTCAATTGACAAATTCTTAAGGTCAGCTACAACAAAGATAGAACAAGAGCAATAAGTGACAAATCCTTAATACAGTCTTGTTTTTGGGGAGGACATCACTTTTTGAGGACATTTAAAAGTTGAATTATTTTTATTGTTAAGGTCTATAGACATCATGGAAATCATTAAAAGGGGAAAATATTCTTAAAGTCTGAGAATTGTGAAAAAACAGTGTAAAAAAGACATACACAACAGTTTCGTAGTGCGCTACGAAACTGCTGTAGGTGCATTTTTGAATATTTTTATAAGGGTTTTGAGAGGTAAAAACACTTGGTTTCCAAATTTTGTTGTTTTTGGTGGATGGAAATGGCTCACAGATGAAATTTTAGGTGTCAAATCAAAACAAAGTGGATGATTAAGAGATGTTTACAAAGATATAGATTCTGCACTACGAAAAAAACTGTTATTTTCGTAACGCAACCATATCGTCTCTCTTTATACTTTTTCAAAGGCTTAATTTTTGTACAGGTGGAAAGGAATGGTTCCATGGAAATGATAACACATGTCACTTATTTCAAAAATTCAATATTTCAAGCAAATGGGTTTGAAGATCATCAATGAATGCAAAAGCTAAATTACAGGAAACATGTTCCTTGTTTTGTAGGGCAGATAAGACATGAATCAACATGATTGCATAACAAGATTAGAGGCATCATCAAGGTCGAAGATATGGAGAAATAGCTGTCAGATATATTATTTAAGTCACAGATAAGTTTTTTTAGACATAATAAGGAGTTTTACTCCTATTTGTACTAGGACTTGTAGAAGAGACAGTTAACTGTCAGATGTAAGTAAGAGTCTGTTTTAGGAGCAGATAGGTGTCAAACTTAGAAATTCGAATTCTCTTCAAGATGGATAAGGGAATCCAAGATTGTAATGATGACTCTATAAGCGACATGAAGTTGAATTTCCAAAGGTTGGAAAATTTTCATTAACAAGCAAACAATGTTATTATAGAATATTGTGTGTTTTCATCTTAATACAGATATTGGCTTTACTACTCAGGATTCAGAAAGATTTTTTGGTGTTTGATCTTCCTATGGATTTCCTCATCTAATTATTTAAAATGGTATGAACATGTGTTACTTATAATTCATTGGAAAATGCTCTAACTTCTTTCATATGTTTGTAAACTGTGTTTTATTCACTGTGTTATTTTTTTGTTGATACATCTAAAACTCTGAAATGCCTTGACCTCAATGTTAAGATAATTTTGATGTTTTGTTGAAACATACCTTGACTCCATATCCCAATAAATGTTTTTTGATCAGTAATTCAACCGGTTATACACTTTTATCCAATTTATTCCTAGAGTTGGACATCTAATCCTTAATTCAAAATCTTAAACCTATTGAGAGAGCCCTCTCAGTTTGAGGAGGCTAAGCCTCAAATTAAAGTCTAGTTTGAAATATTCACTCAGAGTCTACTTGATCAACAGCCTATCAGGGTCATATTTTGTGATAAAATTTTGGTGCATCTGCCGGGAGCCTGAAGTTAACTCATTCTCGAAATCAAGAAGCTGAACTTCTGAAGGTAGTAGGAGATCAGAAATTTTTTCAAGGCTGCAATCTACCTTGGTGACTCCATACATTTTAAAAGTTTAAAGGTGGCTTAGAGAAGGAGATATACATGGAGCAATCCTAATCCTAATCCACCTACTGCTATGGATAATCCAAACACTATTTCAAGAGGCAGTCAAAGAATTTCAGAAATATCAGGTACTCCATCTCATTCGAAATATTTGTCCTCTGAAATATTAATAAGTCTTGAAGATAAAAGAGTTGATGATAAGATTCATGAAGTGTTGTTTAGATCATAAAGTGAAAAGGAACTCAATGATATTATATTATACCTGCAAAAAAGATGAATTGACACTTCAACCTTAGTAACACAAGAAGACAAGGAAGAATTTTGGGAAGTTGTTACCTCTAAACTGTTGTTAGAAAAAGAGTCTTTAGATAAACTCAAAGAACTTGACCCTTTCGAAGTCTTGCTGAAATCCAAAGCAGGTTTACCCCTTCCAAATTGGAGCTCAATTGTCAGTGGCTTAAAAAAACCAAGTAGTCCTCCTTATATCAGTTCTTCATCTTCTGTTTCTGCCCTTCCTAAAACTATTGTTCATCCTCTAATCATGGCTGCTCCTGCTAGGTATGCACCACTTGTACTCCCTGTTCTTTTGCATGACCTTCCTAGTAAATATGCTACTAGGATTCCTATTTGGGGTAATGATGAAGAAATTATAGCAGAGGAACATGTAGATATATTTAATGATTTTCCAGACAGAGAAGAAGTTGATGATGAAGATGTGAAGTTAAGACTATTTGCACAGAGTTCTATTGGTGAAGTTAGAAAATGGTTTAAAGCCCTTACAACTGGAAGCATTCGAAATTGGGATAATTTTGAAGATAAATTTCTAAGGAAATGGGGAAATAGAACCAATATAATTCAAGCACTTACTAAATATAACAACCGTAGAAGGGCACCTGATGATTCTGTACAAAAAATTTCAAAAAGATTTAAAATTTTTTTTTTACTCAATTCCAGCTCGTTTGAAACCTCCGAAAGCCTTAGCACAAATGAGATATGCTGAAGCATTTGACTATGACTTTTCTATTTTGTTGAGAGAAAGAGAGTCACCTACACTTGTTGAAATGAAAAGTGATGTAGTAAAGCTAGAGGTAAACATGATAGCTGCAAAAAAGTCAAAAATGGGAAAAACTAAATTGATAGAGGGGGAGAAACCTTCCACTTCAACTTCTGAAGACAAATTTGATTCAATGATGAAAACCATGGAGAATTTGATGGATAGGTTAGCTCTGGTAAACACTTCTGCTCCTGTGCAACATGAACCTTAGTTTAGAAATCCTCAATTTAGGAGACCTCAAAACCAACAAAGGCCAAGAGAAAATAGAAATCAGCAACCGGATCCTCCAGTGAGACCTCCTTTTCAGTATAATTTTTTAGATGAAGAAGATGAGCCTGAGATTCCTAAAGAATCTATCCATTGCCTTGACGAAGAGATGTTAGGAATATTCTTGAATAAAGAAGAGCATGATGAGCCAGATTTGGCTAATCAAGGAGAAGAACCATCATATTATTTTAAAGTGTATCAACATGCTATTCTCGAGATGCAAAAACAACATAATCTCAGAAATAGAAATGTGCCTATCATTGCAAAAAAAGCACAGTCAAAGAAAGATGCACCAAAGGATTCTGAAGCTAAAAATAATACCCCAAAGATGGCTGAAGGTAGAAAGGACACTCAACCTGGTAAGAAAGACACTCAACTTCCTCCTCTTATCAAAGATGCTGAAAAATCTGTTTTTGTTTTCAACCTTGAGAATGAAATTTCAAAGATTAAAATATCAGTCCCTTTTAGTGAGATTCTGAAGGTAAATGAATATAGAAGCAAGATAGTTAAGATTTTGAATTCACAACCAGGAGCTGCTGATATTTTTAATGTCGAAGAAGATAATCCTACTATATATTTGGGTCCAAGGTTAGAAGATGATCAAAACAAAGAATTTCCTCCTTTCTATGCAAGCATTAGTATTCATTTTGGTTTTTAAACTCCTGTGGTGATCATTTTGTAAGAAGTTTTCCAGATTATCCACAGTATTGAGGAACATGTGTCATGTGTTATGTTCCTCAATTAGTATTCATGATATGACTTTACATAATGCTATGTTAGATTTAGGGGCTTCTTATAACCTTATGCCCAAGGTAATCATGGAAAGAATGGGATTGCAAATCACAAGACCATATAAGGATTTATTCTCTTTTGATTCTAAAAGGGTTCAATGTATTGGTTTAATCAAAGATGTTGTTGTTGGTCTAACACAAATTCTAGCAAAGACAATTGTTATGGACATTTTTGTGGCTGATGTTCTTCCAAAGTTTGGTATTTTAATATCAAGATCTTGGGTAGCAAAAATCAAAGGCACAATGCAGATGGACCTTGCCTATGCCACTATTCATGTTTTTGGTGAGCAAAGGAGATTATATCGGGAGACTATAATGGCTTACATGGTAAGTAGCAAGGATAAACCTCAAAATTTTCCTATTTATGCCTTTGATATTGAACTTGGATCTGCCATTCTTTTCAATGAGTTAGCTGATAGTGTTGAGGGAGAAATAAGAGCAGAAAATCAACATTCAAAAAATCAACACTCAGAAAATCAACTAGTAAATGACAACAGGATGGAAGAATGGTCGTCATTGTACTTTGATGGATCAGCAAGAAAAGAAGGGGTAGGAGCAGGGATTTGGATTACAAATCCAAGTGATGAGAGTAAGTTTTACTCTTACAAATTGAGTTTGATTGCACAAACAACATGGCTGAATATGAATCTTTGATTTTGGGTCTAGATTTTTTGAAAAGGATGAAGGCTCAAAATATGTCTATTTTTGGAGATTCTGGATTGGTTATTAGACAAGTTGAAGGTTTTTATCAAATGAGAGATAAAATAATGAGAGCCTACCGAAATTTATTTTTAGACATGTTGGCGAATTTTCAGTCCTATTCCTTCATAGACTAAACTAGATAACAAAATTTCATTGCTGATTCTCTTGCGGTCTCCGCAAGTCTTTTCATCATTCCTATGCATTCAACTGAAAAATATGAGGTTGAAGTTCGTCATAGACCATCTATTCTGGACAATATCACAAACTGGAAAGTTTTTGAAGATGATCAATAGTTAAAGAATTTTATTGAGCTGAAAGAAGAATTTGAAAGTACACATGTAGATCATCAAAATATGCTTGTTAAGTCTAAAGAAAATTCTGAAGTTTTTCAATTGAAGAATAATGCAATATAAAAAGGTCTTATTCCTCTTGAAAAGATTTTTGATCAAAATGATTTTTTTCAAATCTCCAAAATTACAAGCTGATGAAGAGGAAGTAGAGAGTTGTAATCTTGGTACATTAGCTTTGCCTAAAATGATCAAAATCTCAAAGTTCCTTTAAGATGATATGAAATTCAAATATATTAAGATGATGAAGAATTTATTGATGTTTTTTCTTGGAGTTATGTTGATTTAAAAAAGTATGATCCTTACATTATTCAGCATACTATTCCTATCAAAGAAAATGAGAAGACTTTCAAGCATAAATTGAAGAGAATTAATCCTCTTCTCATGACATTGATTGAAAAGGAGATTAAGAAGCTCTTTGATGCAAAGATCATTATCCCAATCATATTTTCAAATTGGCTTGCAAACTTAGTTCTGGTGAGGAAGAAGAGTGGAGAAATCAGAATTTGTATTGACTTCAGAAATTTGAATAAGGCTTCACTAAAGGACAACTACCCTCTTCCTAAGATGGATTCAATTATGCAAAATATTGTTGGTTCACAAAGGATTTCTATGCTTGATGGTTTTTCAAGTTACAATCAGATTCTTGTGCATCCGGATGATCAGGAAAAAATAGCCTTCACAATGCCATGGGGCACATTCATGTATGCCAAGATGCTTTTTGGTCTCATGAATGCGGGAGCCACTTTCCAATGAGAAATGGACATTTCTTTTTCTGAAGAAACGGATAAGTTGGTGATTTTTTATCTTAATGATATAATAGTCTTTTCAAAGAAAGAAGAAGACCATTTGAAACACCTTGAGAAATTTCTGTTGAAATGTAGAAGGTTTGGTATCTCTCTTAATCCTACTAAAAGCATATTTTCATTAACATCAGGAAAAATACTTGGTCATATTATTTCTGAAGAAGGAATTAGGATTGATCCTAATAGAGTTAATGCAATTCAAAAGGTAGATTTGCCAAGAAGTAGGAAAGAGATTCAATCATTTCTTGGGAAGGTGAATTTTTTTAGGCGTTTCATTCCTAATTTTGCTGAGATTGTGAAGGATATAACAAGTATGTTAAAGAAATGAGTTGATATTAAATGGACAGCTGAAGTAAAGAAATATTTTGAAGAAATCAAGAGGGCACTCACACAAGCACCGGTACCCGTCAGTCCAGATTTTTCCAAAGAATTTCCGGTTTTTACATTTGCTTCTAAAAACACAATTGCTAGAGTTTTTCTACAAAAAGGAAAGCAAGGTATTGAACAACCTATTTATTTCTTTAGTAGAACATTAGCGAATGTTGAGCTGAAGTACAATATTCTAGAAAAACAGGCCTATGCTTTGGTGAAAGCTATAAAAGATTTCAGAATTATATTCTGCATTCTCACATTGTGGCATATGTTCCAAGTGCTGTGATAAAAGACATTCTAACTCAGGCGGATCCCGATGGTAAGAGGGGAAAATGGATCGCCAAATTTCTGTAATATGATAAAGACATCAAACCAACCAAGTTGGTGAAAGGACAAGGCTTGGCGAAACTAATGTCTCAGTCAAATTTGGACTGTCTTGACATAAATCTGAATGTAGAAATATCAGAATTTTCTAAAAATGAGGAAGAATTGGTCCAAATTGATGAGAAATATCTTACTTCAAAGTGGTATAAGGATGTGGTTTTTGTTCTACAGCATAACAAAGCTCCCACTGATCTAACAAAGTCCAAAGCAAGGTTTGTTAAGCTAAAATCTTTGAGATATTTTGTATGTGACAGAAATCTGTTTTGGAAATATACAGGAGGAATTTTGCTGAATTGCTTACTTGAAGAAGAACCTGAAAAATTCATTGAATAATTCCATAAAGGTGATTGCGGAGGACACCATTATTGGAAGGCTACAAAAAATAAGATCTAAGAGCTGGATATTTTTGGCCAACAACGTTTAAAGACATTTACAAAAAAAATCGTTGCATGTCATGAATGCCAAATTTTTGAAGGAAGAAGAAAGCTTGTACCTCTACCTATGGTTCCTATCTATGTGGAAGCTCCTTTTTAGCAGTGGGGTTAGACTTTATTGCAGATATACATCTATCATCATCAGGGCAGCATCGCTGGATTCTCATAGCAACGGACTACTTCACCAAATGGATAGAGGCAATACCAACAAGGCAAGCTAATGACTCGATAGTTATCTCTTTTCTAGAGAATAATATATTATCTATATTTGGTTGTCCCATGAAAATTATAATAGATAATGCTCAAGAATTTAAGTCTAAGAAAATGATAAATTTCTTCCATCAATACCATATCACTCTTGGACACTCTACAAGATACTATTCGCAAGGGAATGGTCTTGTTGAATCATCAAATAAGAGCATTGTAAGAATCATAAAAAAGGTATTGGAGGAGAACAAGAAATCCTGGCACTTAAAGTTGAAGTACACCTTATGGGCTGATAGGTTTTGTACAAAGAAGTCAATTGGGACTTTGCCATATGAATTAGTTTAAGGTGCTGAAGTTGTTTTTCCATCATCACTAGGGGTACCGTTCATGAAGTTAATTCAAGGACTTGAAGAGGAACCAAATGTCATTCAGAGGAGGATAAACCAGCTGATAGCGTTGCAAGAAAATAGAAATGAAGTCTATGATAGCCATTAGCAAGTTCAAATTAGAATCAAGAACACATTTGATAAGAAGATCAAAGAAGACAGTTTCCAGCTACATGACAAAGTGCTGAAATGGGAGGCCAAAATTGAGGAAAAGGGCAAGCACGGTAAGTTTGAGAATTTATTTAAGTGTCCTTTTAAGATTATTGGTTTTCATGGGAAAAAAACACATATATTGCAGGAAATTGATGGAGCATCATATGTTGGAGGGCCTGTTAATGGCAGGTTCCTAAAGCATTATGCTTGCTGAAGTTTTATCAGTCACTCATGACATTGTACATATTCCATCTTTGTCAGTTTTATTGCTAATAATGACAAGCTGAAACAGAGATCTTGATCCTGAGGCGAAGGCCCAAACAGTTTGAAGAAGATGCTTGTCAACACAAATTTTTGTTTTTATCAAAAATGTATAACACTAGAGCTGCGGGTTCTTAGTGTACCACAGGGGCACACTATCCCAAGTGGAGCCACTGTTATCACTATAATTTTTTTTTTCCAAACTTGGACAGTTTTCTTTGTTCCTAGTCATGGTTTTTAGATAGGTGTTTAAGTCATTTTAAGTTTTTAGGGGTTAAGTCATAGGGTTAGTGTCTCATTTTCATTCACATAATAAAGTCCAACAACCTTATTTCATACCTTGAGAGTCTCATACCATGTTTAGAGAGTCAAGTTTTTAACCATTTTTTTTTTTAATTTGATTAAGCCACGAAACCACGTTTTCGTAGCGTAAACAATGTTAAAAACTTATTTTTCGCTACGAAAACGCTGCTCTTTTCGTAGCACAAAACCCTGAAATTACATTAGGCACGCTACGAAATCGGGAATTCGTAGCAAGTCTAGTCAAACTATCAAATCCACCAAATTCCATTAATCCTTCATGATTAGGTGTCAGCCACGAGTCTTTTCTCACACATGCAAAACATTCATAGCCACCATGACATTCATTAGAGGTCATTTATCTTAGTCATTTTCAAATTTGAAAAGGGATAGTTTTTTGTTTTATTGTCTCATGCAAGAAACACATGATGGATACCCTTTTCTGAATGGTAAGCTCATGGTAAGTAGAAACCAAAGCTTCTCTCATTCATCAAGTGAGGCTGATTATTACTTTCAAGAAAGGTAGTGTCCATAATCAAGTGAGGTAGTTTACTCTGAAATCAAGCGAGGTTGTTGGTTACATGTTTTCAAGAAGCACACAGGAATTTCAAGGAAAGGATGACAGAGGAAAGAAAGTACCACAGGTCTGGCGACTGTTTAAGGACGAAGCCTGAAAGTATGGAGGCTCTAACCAAGGAAAAATCACTTGAGGAAGCCTTAAAAAAGAAAGGATGTTGGAAATTCTGTGAAAAATTGTAGGGAGGTCATAATCAAGTGACAAAAGAGTTTTCTCTTAATTTCACTAGTTCGAATACTAAATTTGGAGTCTTAAAATTTCCAATTTCCCCTCAGATCATATCTTTAGTGACAGAGATTCCAAGGGGACAATAAATATGGTTCAAAAACTTCAGGTTTGAGATGGAACCTTGTAAAATATTTATGAAGCCAGAGTTTGTAGAGATAGACTTAACTAAAGCAGTTCCAAGAAGTTACATCAAGAACACATATGCAAACCTGCTCTTCAACATTCAAAGGTATTTCACCTGTGAGGAAAGATACCATAAGGTGTGATCTTATCATTTCAAACTCTTGTTGCATTTTACTGGAATAATTTCTTTGGATTTTCCTTTCTTCCTATTTCGAAGTTTAGCTAAGATGGCAGATAAAGTGCAAATGAAGACTCAAGGATGTGAAACTTCACTTTTCGATGATGGTCTAGTTAAATTGATAGTTTTACATGAACTTCAGAGGATAAACAAAGAATGGTATACATTTTTTTCTTTGTGGATTTGGGGTAGAAACACAAGAAACAGGTGTTAGCCCTAAGACTAAAGAAAAATCACCATGAGAAACCAGTGACCCTGCAAAGACAAGATCAAAAAGATTTGTTAAGTTGAAATCCAGAAAGCAAGTGAAAGAGCCAGAGATTAAAACATTGGTGATGATTCAAGAGACCCCTCAACCTGCACAAGAGAGGACAACTAAAGTTAAGGAAACAGTATAGGAACAGTCAACCAGCAAATCAGCCCAAAAAAGATTGACTAGAAGTCAAATAGCAAAGGAAAGGGGAAAAAAAGTGGTTTCAAAAGAAGGTCCAGGTTTAAAGGGTAATTTGAATGATATTTTATAGGCTATTGATATTGAATAATCTCCTTTAGTTCAGGCAGACTTTATAAAATTGGATGAAGGGAAATGTAAGAAGATGAAATCTTCCAAAAAGCTGGATTTTGATGATGAAATTTCAGAGTTTGTGTTCAAGCCCAGCAAGCCTTTAACTAGGAAATCAAAAAAGTTGCAAGATATGGATATGGAGTTAGATAAAGCAGAGTAAGTTTCCAATGTTTATGAAGACCCCATAGACCTATCATCACCAATTCCTGAAGGTGACAGAAACATAGTTTTCAACATCCAAAGAGAAAAGAGTAGTTATGAAGAAATTAAAGAAAAGTTGAGACTAGATAATCTTGAAATTCCTGAGATTAAGAATAAAGTAAGAAGACATGCTGTTGATAAGACAAAATTCAACATAATAAGGGCTCTGTGGGAGGTTGAAAGAGTTTCAAAACCTGAAACAGTTAGCAATGAAGCTCGGTACTTTACCTAGACTGTCCCTGCAATCAAAGAGGCAAGATTTATGAGAATGATAAATGTTAAATTGAGGGCTACTAATAGTAGATTGAAGAGGCATATTGAATATCTTGAAATTCAATTGACAAAGTATGAAGGTCAGCTACAGCAGAGATAGAACAAGAGCAATGAGTGATAAATCCTTAATACAGACTTGTTTTTGGGAAGGACATCACTTTTCGAGGACATTTCAAAGTTGAATTATTTTTATTGTTAAGGTCTATAGACATCATGGAAATCATTAAAAGGGGAAAATATTCTTAAATTCTGAGAATTGTGAAAAAACAGTGTAAAAAAGACATACACAACAGTTTCGTAGTGCGCTACGAAACTGCTGTAGGTGCATTTTTGAATATTTTTATAAGGGTTTTGAGAGGTAAAAACACTTGGTTTCAAAATTTTGTTGCGGTTGGTGGATGGAAATGGCTCACAGATAAAATTTTAGGTGTCAAATCAAAATAAAGTGGATGGTTAAGAGATGTTTACAAAGATACAAATTCTGCACTACGAAAAAAACTGTTATTTTCGTAGCGCAACCATATCGTCTCTCTTTATACTTTTTCAAAGGCTTAATTTTTGTACAGGTGAAAAGGAATGGTTCCATGGAAATGATAACACATATCGCTTATCTCAAAAATTCAATATTTCCAGCAAAAGGGTTCGAAGATCATCAATGAAGGAAAAAGCTAAATTACAGGAAACATGTTCCTTGTTTTGTAGGGCAGATAAGACATGAATCAACATGATTGCATAACAAGATTAGAGGCATCATCAAGGTCGAAGATATGGAGAAATAGCTGTCAGATATATTATTTAAGTCATAGATAAGGTTTTTTAGACATAATAAGGATTTTTACTCCTATTTGTACTAGGAATTGTAGAAGAGACAGTTAACTGTCAGATGTAAGTAAGAGTCTGTTTTAGGAGCAGATAGGTGTCAAACTTAGAAATTCGAATTCTCTTCAAGATGGATAAGGGAATCCAAGATTGTAATGATGACTCTATAAGTGACATGAAGTCGAATTTCTAAAGGTTGGAAAATCTTCATTAATAAGCCAACAATGTTATTATAGAATACTGTGTGTTTTCATCTTAATACAAATATTGGCTTTACTACTCATGATTCAGAAAGATTTTTTGGTGTTTGATCTTCCTATGGCTTTCCTCATCTACTTATTTGAAATGGTATGAACATGTGTTACGTAGAATTCATTGGAAAATGCTCTAACTTCCTTCATATGTTTGTAAACTGTGTTTTATTCATTGTGTTATTTTTTGTTGATACATCTAAAACTCTGAAATGCCCTGACCTCCATGTTAAGCTAATTTTGATGTTTTGTTGAAACATACCTTGACTCCATAGCCCAATAAATGTTTGTTGATCAGTAATTCAACCGGTTATACAATTTTATCCAATTTATTACTAGAGTTAGCCATCTAATCCTTAATTCAAAATCTTAAACCTATTGAGAGAGCCCTCTCAGTTTGAGGAGGCTAAGCCTCAACTTAAAGTTTAGTTTGAAATATTCACTCAAAGTATACTTGATCAATAGCCTATCAGGGCCATATTTTGTGATAAAATTTTGGTGCATCTTTCGGGAGCCTGAAGTTAACTCATTCCCGAAATCAAGAAGCTAAACTTCTGAAGGTAGCAGGAGATCAGAAAGTTTTTCGAGGCTGCAATCTACCTCGGTGACTCCATAAATTTTAAAAGTTTAAAGGTGGCTTCGAGAAGGAGATATACATGGAGCAATCCTAATCCTAATCCACCTACCACTGTCGATAATCCAAACACTATTTCAAGAGGCAGTCAAAGAATTTCAGAAATATCAGGTACTCCATCTCATTCGAAATCTTTGTCCTCTGAAATATTAATAAGTCTTGAAGATAAAAGAGTTGATGATAAGATTCATGAAGTGTTGTTTAGATCATAAAGTGAAAAGGAACTCATTGATATTATACTATACCTGCAAAAAATATGAATTGACACTTCAGCCTTAGTAACACAAGAAGACAATGAAGAGTTTTGGGAAGCTGTTACCTCTGAACTGTTGTTAGAAAAAGAGTCTTTAGATAAACTCAAAGAATTTGACCCTTTCAAAGTCTTGCTAAAATCCAAAGCAGGTTTACCCCTTCCAAATTTGAGCTCAATTGTCAGTGGCTTACAAAAACCAAGTAGTCATCCTTATATCAGTTATTCATCTTCTGTTTCTGCCCTTCCTAAAACTATTGTTCATCCTCTAATGATGGTTGCTCCTACTAGGTATGCACCACTTGTACTCCCTGTTGTTTTGCATGACCTTCCTAGTAAATATGCTACTAGGATTTCTACTTGGGGTAGTGATGAAGAAATTATAGCAGAGGAACATGTAGATAGATTTAATGATTTTACAGACAGAGAAGAAGTTGATGATGAAGATGTGAAGTTAAGACTATTTGCACAGAGTTCTATTGGTGAAGTTAGAAAATGGTTTAAAGCCCTTACAACTGGAAGCATTCGAAATTGGGATAATTTTGAAGATAAATTTATAAGGAAATGGGGAAATAGAACCAATCTAATTCAAGAACTTACTGAATATAACAACCTTAGAAGGGCACCTGATGAGTCTGTCCAAAACTTTTCAAAAATATTTAAAAAAAAAAAATTACTCAATTCCAGCTCGTTTGAAACCTCCGAAAGCCTTAGCACAAATGAGATATGCTGAAGCATTTGACTATGAATTTTCTATTTTGTTGAGAGAAAGAGAGTCACCTACACTTGTTGAAATGAAAAGTGATGCAATAAAGCTAGAGGTAAACATGATAGCTGCAAAAAAGTCAAAAATGGGAAAAACTAAATTGAAAGACGAGGAGAAACCTTCCACTTCGACTTCTGAAGACAAATTTGATTCAATGATGAAAACCATGGAGAAGTTGATGGATAGGTTAGCTCTTGTAAACACTTCTGCTCCTGCGCAACATGAACCTTAGTTTAGAAATCCTCAATTTAGGAGACCTCAAAACCAACAAAGACCAAGAGAAAATAGAAATCAACAACCAGATCCTCCAGTGAGACCTTCTTTTCAGTAGAATTTTTTAGATGAAGAAGATGAGCCTGAGATTCCTGAAGAATCTATCCATTTCCTTGATGAAGATATGTCAGGAATATTCTTGAATAAAGAAGAGCATGATGAGTCAGATTTGGCTAATCAAGGAGAAGAACCATCAGATTATTTTAAAGGGTATCAACATGTTATTCTCGAGATGCAAAAACAATATAATCTCAGAAATAGAAATGTGCCTATCATTGCAAACAAAGCGCAGTCAAAGAAATATGCACCAAAGGATTCTGAAGCTAAAAATGATACCCCAAAGATGGCTGAAGGTAGAAAGGACACTCGACCTGGTAAGAAAGACACTCAACTTCCTCCTCTTATCAAAGAAGCTGAAAAATCTGTTTTTTTTTTCAACCTTGAGAATGAAATTTCAAAGATTAAAATATTAGTCCCTTTTAGTGAGATTCTCAAGGTAAATGAATATAGAAGCAAGATAGTTAAGATTTTGAATTCACAACCAGGATCTGCTGATATTTTTAATGTCCAAGAAGATAATCCTACTATATATTTGGGTCCAAGGTTAGAAGATGATCAAAACGAAGAATTTCCTCCTTTCTATGTAGGAATTAGTATTCATTTTGGTTTTTAAACTCCTATGGTGATCATTTTGTAAGAAGTTTTCTGGATTATCCACAGTATTGAGGAACATGTGTCATGTGTCATGTTCCTCAATTAGTATTCATGATATGACTTTACATAATGCTATTTTGGATTTAGGGGCTTCTTATAACCTTATGCCCAAGTTAATCATGGAAAGAATGGGATTGCAAATCACAAGACCATATAAGGATTTATTCTCTTTTGATTCTAAAAGGGTTCAATGTATTGGTTTAATCAAAGATGTTGTTGTTGGTATAACACAAATTCTAGCAAAGACAGTTTTATGGACATTGTTGTGGCTGATGTTCTGCCAAAGTTTGGTATGTTATTATCAAGATCTTGGGGAGCAAAAATCAAAGGCACAATGCAGATGGACCTTGCCTATGCCACTATTCATGTTTTTGGTGAGCAAAGGAGATTATATCGGGAGACTAGAATGGCTTACATGGTAAGTAGCAAGGATAAACCTCAAAATTTTCCTATTTATGCCTTTGATATTGAACTTGGATCTGCCATTCTTTTCAATGAGTTAGCTGATAGTGTTGAGGGAGAAATAAAAGTAGAAAATCAACATTCAAAAAATCAGCACTCAGAAAATCAACAAGTAAATGACAAAAGGATGGAAGAATGGTCGTCATTGTACTTTGATGGATCAAAAAGAAAAGAAGGGGTAGGAGCAGGGATTTGGATTACAAATCCAAGTGATGAGAGTAAGTTTTACTCTTACAAACTATATTTGATTGCACAAACAACATAGCTGAATATGAATCTTTGATTTTGGGTCTAGATGTTTTGAAAAGGATGAAGGCTCAAAATATGTCTGTTTTTGGAGATTCTGAATTGGTTATTAGACAAGTTGAAGGTGTTTATAAAACGAAAGATAAAAGAATGAGAGCCTACAGAAATTTAGTTTTAGACATGTTGGTGAATTTTCAGTCCTATTCCTTCATAGACAAATCTAGATATCAAAATTCCATTGCTGATTCTCTTGTGGTCTCCGCAAG
This sequence comes from Pinus albicaulis, assembly GCA_034641835.2. Taxonomy (NCBI): domain Eukaryota; kingdom Viridiplantae; phylum Streptophyta; class Pinopsida; order Pinales; family Pinaceae; genus Pinus; species Pinus albicaulis. The sequence goes on along the minus strand of JAXQQM020081247.1, from coordinate 143,733 downwards.
TCTTTTCATCATTCCTATGCATTCAGCTGAAAAATATGATGTTGAAGTTCATCATAGACCATCTATACTGGACAATATCACAAACTAGAAATTTTTTGAAGATGATCAACAGGTAAAGAATTTTATTGAGCTGAAAGAATAATTTGAAAGTACACATGTAGATCAGCAAAATATGCTTGTTAAGTCTAAAGAAAATTTTGAAGTTTTTCAATTGAAGAATAATGCAATATAAAAAGGTCTTATTCCTCTTGAAAAGATTTTTGATCAAAATAATGTTTTAAAATCTCCAAAATTACAAGCTAATGAAGAGGAAGTAGAGAGTTGTAATCTTGGTACATTAGCTTTGCCTAAAATGATCAAAATCTCAAAGTTCCTTTAAGCTGATATGAAATTCAAATATATTAAGATGATGAAGAATTTATTGATGTTTTTTCTTGGAGTTATGTTGATTTAAAAAAGTATGATCCTTCCATTATTCAACATACTATTCCTATCAAAGAAAATGAGAAGACTTTCAAGCATAAATTGAGGAGAATTAATCCTCTTCTCATGACATTGATTTAAAAGGAGATTAAGAAGCTCTTTGATGCAAAGATCATTATCCCAATAATATTTTCAAATTGGCTTGCAAAATTAGTTCCGGTGAGGAAGAAGAGTGGAGAAATCAGAATTTGTATTGACTTCAGAAATTTGAATAAGGCTTCACTAAAGGACAACTACCCTCTTCCTAAGATGGATTCAATTCTGCAAAATATTGTTGGTTCACAAAGGATTTCTATGCTTCATGGTTTTTCAAGTTACAATCAGATTCTTGTGCATCCGGATGATCAGGAAAAAATAGCCTTCACAATGCCATGGGGCACATTCACGTACGCCAAGATGCTTTTTGGTCTCATGAATGCGGGAGCCACTTTCCAATGAGAAATGGACATTTCTTTTTCTGAAGAAATGGATAATTTGGTGATTTTTTATCTTGATGATATAATAGTCTTTTCAAAGAAAGAAGAAGATCATTTGAAACACCTAGAAAAAGTTTTGTTGAAATGTAGAAGGTTTGGTATCTCTCTTAATCCTACTAAAAGCATATTTTCATTAACATCAGGAAAAATACTTGGTCATATTATTTTTGAAGAAGGAATTAGGATTGATCCTAATATATTTAATGCAATTCAAAAGGTAGATTTTCCAAGAAGTAGGAAAGAGATTCAATCATTTCTTGGGAAGGTGAATTTGTTTAGGCGTTTCATTCCTAATTTTGCTGAGATTGTCAAGGATATAACAAGGATGTTAAAGAAATGAGTTGATATTAAATGGACAACTGAAGTAAAGAAATATTTTGAAGAAATCAAGAGGGCACTCACACAAGCACCAGTACCCGTCAGTCCAGATTTTTCCAAAGAATTCTGGTTTTTACATTTGCTTCTAAAAACACAATTGCTAGATTTTTGCTACAAAAAGGAAAGCAAGGTATTGAACAGCTTATTTATTTCTTTAGTAGAACATTAGCGAATGCTGAGCTGAAGTACAATATTCTAGAAAAACAGGCCTATGCTTTGGTGAAAGCTATAAAAGATTTCAGAATTTATATTCTGCATTCTCACATTGTGGCATATGTTCCAAGTGCTATGATAAAGGACATTCTAACTCAGGCGGATCCCGATGATAAGAGGGAAAATGGATCGCCAAATTGTTGGAATATGATATAGACAACAAACCAACCAAGTTGGTGAAGGGACAAGGCTTGGAGAAACTAATGTCTCAGTCAAATTTGGACTGTCTTGACATAAATCTGAATGTAGAAATATCAGAATTTTCTAAAATGAGGAAGAATTGGTCCAAATTGATGAGAAATATCTTACTTCAAAGTGGTATAAGGATGTGGTTTTTGTTCTACAGCATAACAAAGCTCCCGCTGATCTAACAAAGTCCAAAGCAAGGTTTGTTAAGCTAAAATCTTTGAGATATTTTGTATGTGACAGAAATCTATTTTGGAAATATACAGGAGGAATTTTGCTGAATTGCTTACTTGAAGAAGAAGCTGAAAAAGTCATTGAAGAATTCCATAAAGGTGATTGCGGAGGACACCATTATTGGAAGGCTACAACAAATAAGATCTAAGAGCTGGATATTTTTGGCCAACAACGTTTAAAGACATTTACAAAAAAAATCGTTGCATGTCATGAATGCCAAATTTTTGAAGGAAGAAGAAAGCTTGTACCTCTACCTATGGTTCCTATCTATGTGGAAGCTCCTTTTCAACAGTGGGGTTAGACTTTATTGCAGATATACATCCATCATCATCAGGGCAGCATCACTGGATTCTCATAGCAACGGAATACTTCACCAAATGGATAGAGGCAATACCAACAAGGCAAGCTAATGACTCGGTAGTTATTTCTTTTCTAGATAATAATATATTATCTAGATTTGGTTGTCCCATGAAGATTATAATAGATAATGCTCAAGAATTTAAGTCTAAGAAAATGATAAATTTTTTCCATCAATACCATATCACTCTTGGACACTCTACAACATACTATCCGCAAGGGAATGGTCCTGTTGAATCATCGAATAAGAGCATTGTAAGAATCATCAAAAAGGTATTGGAGGAGAACAAGAAAGCCTGGCACGTAAAGTTGAAGTACGCCTTATGGGCTAATAGGGTTTGTACAAAGAAGTCAATTGGGACTTCACCATATGAATTAGTTTAAGGTGCTGAAGTTGTTTTTCCATCATCACTAGGGGTACCGTTCATGAAGTTAATTCAAGGACTTGAAGAGGAACAAAATGTCATTCAGAGGAGGATCAACCAGCTGATAGCCTTGCAAGAAAATAGAAATGAAGTCTATGATAGCCATCAACAAGTTCAAATTAGAATCAAGAACACATTTGATAAGAAGATCAAAGAAGACAGTTTCCAGCTACAAGACAAAGTGTTGAAATGGGAGGCCAAAATTGAGGAAAAGGGCAAGCATGGTAAGTTTGAGAATTTATTTAAGGGTCCTTTTAAGATTATTATTTTTCATGGGAACAACACACATATATTGTAGGAAATTGATGGAGGATCATATGTTGGAGGGCCTGTTAATGGCAGGTTCCTAAAGCATTATGCTTGCTGAAGTTTTATCAGTCACTCATGACATTGTACATATTCCATCTTTGTCAGTTTTATTGCTAATAATGACAAGCTGAAACAGAGATCTTAATCCTGAGGTGAACGCCCAAACAGTTTGAAGAAGATGCTTGTCAACACAATTTTTTTTTTTTTATAAAAAATGTATAACACTAGAGCTGTGGGTTCTTAGTGTACCACAGGGGCACACTATCCCAAGTGGAGCCACTGTTATCACTATAAATTTTTTTTTCCAAACTTGGACAGTTTTCTTTGTTCCTAGTCATGGTTTTTAGATAGGTGTTTAAGTCATTTTAAGTTTTTAGGGGTTAAGTGATAGGGTTAGTGTCTCATTTTCATTCACATAATAAAATCCAACAACCTTATTTCATACCTTGAGAGTCTCATACCATGTTTAAAGAGTCAAGTTTTTAACCATTTAAAAAAAAAATTTAATTAAGCCACGAAACCACGTTTTCGTAGCGTAAACAATGTTAAAAACTTATTTTGCGCTACGAAAACGCTGCTCTTTTCGTAGCACCAAACCCTGAAATTACATTAGGCATGCTACGAAATCGGGGATTCGTAGCAAGTCTAGTCAAAGTATCAAATCCATCAAATTCCATTAGTCCTTCATGATTAGGTGTCAGCCACGAGTCTTTTCTCACAAATGCAAACATTCGTCGCCATCATGACATTCGTTAGAGGTAATTTATCTTAGTCATTTTCAAATTTGAAAAGGGCTGGTTTTTTGTTTTATTGTCTCATGCAAGAAACACATGATGGATGCCCTTTTCTGAATGGTAAGCTCATGGTAAGTAGAAACCAAAGCTTCTCTCATTCATCAAGCAAGGTTGATTATTACTTTCAAGCAAGGTAGTGTCCATAGTCAAGTGAGGCAGTTTACTCTGAAATCAAGCGAGGCTGTTGTTTACAAGTTTTCAAGAAGCACACAGGAATTTCAATGAAAGGATGACAGAGGAAAGAAAGAACCACAGGTCCGGCCACTGTTTAAGGACGAAGCCTAAAAGTATAGAGGCTCTAACCAAGGAAGCCCTAAAAAAGACAGGATGTTGGAAATTCTGTGAAAAATTGTAGGGAGGTCATAATCAAGTGACAAAAGAGTTTGCTCTTAATTTCACTAGTTTGAATACTAAATTTGGAGTCTTAAAATTGCTAATTTCCCCTCAGATCATATCTTTAGTGACAGAGATTCCAAGGGGACAATAAATATGGTTCAAAAACTTCAGGTTTGAGATGGAACCTTTTAAAATATTTATGAAGCCAGATTTTGTAGAGATAGACTTAACTAAAGCAGTTCCAAGAAGTTACATCAAGAACACATATGCCAACCTGCTCTTCAACATTCAAAGGTATTTCACCTGTGAGGAAAGATACCATAAGGTGTATTCTTATCATTTCAAACTCTTGTTGCATTTTACTGGAATAATTTCTTTGGATTTTCCTTTCTTCCTATTTTGAAGTTTAGCTAAGATGGCATATAAAGTGCAAATGAAGACTCAAGGATGTGAAAATTCACTTTTCCATGATGGTCTAGTTAAATTGATAGTTTTACATGAACTTCAGAGGATAAAAAAATAATGGTGTACATTTTTTTTTGTGGATTTGGGGTAGAAACACAAGAAACAGTTGTTAGCCCTAAGACTAAAGAAAAATCACCATGAGAAACCAGTGACCCTACAAAGACAAGATCAAAAAGATTTGTTAAGTTGAAACCCAGAAAGCAAGTGAAAGAGCCAGAGATTAAAACATCGGTGATGATTCAAGAGACCCCTCAACCTGCACAAGAGAGGACAACTAAAGTTAAGGAAACAGTACAGGAACAGTCAACTAGCAAATCAGCCCAAAAAAGATTGACTAGAAGTCAAATAGCAAAGGAAAGGGGCAAAACAGTGGTTTCAAAAGAAGGTCCAGCTTTAAAGGGTAATTTGAATGATATTTTACAAGCTATTGATATTGAATAATCTCCTTTAGTTCAGGCATACTTTATAAAATTGGATGAAGGGAAATGTAAGAAGATGAAATCTTCCAAAAAGCTAGATTTTGATGATGAAATTTCAGAGTTTGTGTTCAAGCCCAGCAGGCCTTTAACTAGGAAATCAAAAAAGTTGCAAGATCTGGATATGGAGTTAGATAAAGCAGAGTAAGTTTCCAATGTTCATGAAGACCCCATAGACCTATCATCAATAATTCCTGAAGGTGACAGAAACAGAGTTTTCAACATCCAAAGAGAAAAGAGAAGTTATGAAGAAATTAAAGAAAAGTTTAGACTAGATATGTTGGGAAAAATACTGAGAGGGGGGGTGAATCAGTATTTAGTGCAGACAATCAAACTTTTACTTTTCCCTTTCTTAAAAACCCATACGCTACTTTACTGAAGGCAAGTAGCCTATATACGCGGATATCCTTTACAGAACTCGCGTATGCCCTGAGATCTAATTATGAGTTTGAATCTTAACTCAGATCAATACATTATTCATTCATCAGATATTTCAGAAACAGCAAACAGATACAGACAGAACATAATAATCATCAAACAAATGCAACACACATGAACACCAGGATTTTTAGGTGGAAACCTAATTTGGGAGAAAACCACCGCTGCCATCGTTTTGGCCTTCAAAATTTATTATTAAGAAAACTTCTTACAATCATGTACTGGTGTAGACTCAAACCAGCACGCAGGCACCCACCTGCAGAAGGCTACAACATTCTCTCATTTACCAGCCTATCCTGGAAGGGAGCTACAACCCCCTGCTCTCGTTTTACCAGCCTCTCCTGGAAGGGAGCTACGACCCCCTGAACTCGTTTACCAGCCTCTCCTGGAAGGGAGCTACAACCCCCTGACTGAAGGCTTCGACCCTCAGCACCACTGCAAACCACGTTTCATTAATTTTCACACTAGATCAAACAGCTTCAACACAACCCTTCACTTATCAACAATTATACCTTTCTCATTGCTTCAAATAGAACAGTGAGACCACTGTAACCAGAATATCAGATTTAACCCAGACTTCAGAATAGATATGCAGAAATACATTCAGCCTTCAACAACCATTAGATCAGAAATAATACGTGCTTTTGTTTTATCCGACCCGCGTATATACGTGCTTTCCAGAGGACGAACCCGCGTATACTTCAGTGCATTTTCTAGGAAAAACCCTAACTGCATACGCGCTTTTCCTTCCACAAACCCGCGTATACACGCGATTTTCATGAAATGAACCTGCATATAGATCTATAAAAGATAAACTTTGTAGTACAGACCAGATCTATGAACTTACCCGGATTTCTTCAATCTCTTCAATAGGATTGCGCCAGGTCTTCTTCACTACTTTTCAGATCATCCTTGACATTCACCATTTCTAGATCTAGAGATCTTGAGCCTTCAACATGTTCATAGGTGCATCATAGATTCAGATCTATCAATTAGGAACAGGATTCAACCATACAGATATACTTCAGAGTGAAGTATTCATCAAAGCCCAGACACTTGCACACCCCTTTGCACAATGATTTTCTTCTCCTTATATAGGGTTACCCTTCATCAATACCATGAGTCAAAACCACATAACTTCCAATTGTATTCCTGGACGGGATCACATAGGCGAACCATCATTCAATACAATGGGTCAAAACCATGGTAGTTACCCCTTGTTTTACAAATTTAGAGCGCTTTTTCCCATACGCGACTTGGCACGCTGTTTCCCACGTGCATACGCTACTTTGTCTAGACAAATCCGCGTATGCCTTGAGACATACTCTTTTCATCATGTTCTGGCACATACTGACATTCCTTCCATCATTACCTTCTGTACTCATTGTAGATACATCAGATTTACATCATTTAACAAGTTCATCAAGACACATTCCATCAAGGACACCTTTATCAAGTGGGTTGCCATCATCTTCATCAAGTGGGTTGCCATCAAGGACAACACTCTGCATCATATTTCCAACAAGATAATCTTGAAACTCCTAAGCTTAAGAATAAAGTAATAAGACATGCTTTTGAGAAGACAAAATTCAATAGAATAAGGGCTCTGTGGGAGGTTGAAAGAGTTTCAAAACCTGAAACAGTTAGCAGTGAAGCTCAGTACTTTACCTAGACTGTCCCTGCAATCAAAGAGGCAAGATTTATGAGAATGATAAATGTTAAATTGAGGGATACTAACAGTAGACTGAAGAGGCAGATTGAATATCTTGAAATTCAATTGACAAATTATGAAGGTCAGCTACAGCAGAGATAGAACAAGAGAAGTGAGTGACAAATCCTTAATACAGTCTTGTTTTTGGGAAGGACATCACTTTTTGAGGACATTTCAAAGTTGACTTATTTTGATTTTTAAGGTCTATAGGCATCATGGAAATCATTAAAAGGTGCAAATATTCTTAAAGTCTGAGAATTGTGAAAAAACCGTGTAAAAAAGACATACAGAGCAGTTTCGTAGCGTGCTACAAAACTATTGTAGGTGCATTTTTGAATAATTTTATAAGGGTTTTCAGAGGTAAAAACACTTGGTTTCCAAATTTTGTTGCTACTGGTGGATGGAAAGGGCTCAAAGATGAAATTTCAGGTGTCAAATCAAAATAAAGTGGATGGTTAACAGATGTTTACAAAGATACAAATTCTGCACTACGAAAACAGTTGTTATTTTCGTAGCGCAACCATATCATCTCTCTTTATACTTTTTCAAAGGCTTAATTTTTGTACAGGTGGAAAGGGATGGTTCCATGGAAATGATAACACACGTCACTTATCTCAAAAATTCAATATTGCCAGCAAAAGGATTTGAATATCATCAATGAAGGTAAAAGCTAAATTACAGGAAACATGTTCCCTGTTTTGTAGGGCAGATAAGACATGAATCAACATGATTGCATAACAAGATTAGAGGCATAATCAAGGTCGAAAATATGGAGAAATAGCTGTCAGAGATATTATTCAAGTCTTAGATAAGGTTTTTTTAGACATAATAAGGATTTTTACTCCTATTTGTACTAGGACTTCTAGAAGAGACAATTAACTATCAGATGTAATTAAGAGTCTGTTTTAGGAGCAGATAGGTGTCAAACTTAGAAATTCGAATTCTCTTCAAGATGGATAAGGGAATCCAATATTGTAATGATGACTCTATAAGCGACATGAATTCGAATTGTTAAAGGTTTCCAAATTTTCATTAACAAGCAAACAATGTTATTATAGCAGACTGTGTGTTTTCATCTTAATACAGATATTGGCTTTACTACTCAGGATTCAGAAAGAGTTTTTGGTGTTTGATATTTCTATGGCTTTCTTCATCTACCTATTTGTAGTGGTATGAACATGTGTTACTTATAATTCATTGGAAAATGCTCTAACTTCCTTCATATGTTTGTAAACTGTTTTTTATTTACTGTGTTACTGTTTTGCTGATACATCTAAAACTCTGAAATGCCCTGACCTCCATGTTAAGATAATTTTGATGTTTTTTTTTAAACATACCTTGACTCCACAGCCCAATAGATTTTTTTTTATCAGTAATTTAACCATTTATACACTTTTATCCAATTTATTCCTGGAGTTAGCCATCTAATCCTTAATTCAAAATCTTAAACCTATTAAGAGAGCCCTCTTAGGTTGAGGAGGATAAGCCTCAACTTAAAGTCTGGTTTGAAATAGTTACTCAGATTCTACTTGATCAACAACCTATCAGGGTCAGATTTTGTGATAACATTTTGGTGCGTCTGCCGGGAGCGTGAAGATAACTCATTCCCGAAATCAAGAAGCCGAACTTCTGTAGGTAGCAGGAGCTCAGAAATTTTTTCGAGGCTGCAATCTACCTTGGTGACTCTATACATTTTCAAAGTTTAAAGGTGGCTTTGAGAAGGAGATATACATGGGGCAATCCTGATCCTAATCCACCTACTGATGTGGACAATTCAAACACTATTTTAAGAGGCAGTCAAAGAATTTCAGAAATATCAGGTATTCCATCTAATTTGAAATCTTTGTCCTCTCAAATATTAAGAAGTCCCGAAGATAAAATAGTTGATGATAATATTCATGAAGTGTTGTTTAGATCAGAAAGTGAAAAGGAACTTATTGATATTATCTTAGACCTGCAAAAAAGAGGAATTGACACTTCAGCCTTAGTAACACAAGAATACAAGGAATAATTTTGGGAAGTTGTTACCTCTAAACTATTGTTAGAAAAAGAGTCAGATAAACTCAAAGAACTTGACTCTTTCAAAGTCTTGCTAAAATCCAAAGCTGGTTTACCCCTTCCAAATTGGAGCTCAATTGTCAGTGGCTTACAAAAACCAGGTAGTCCTCCTTATATCAGTTCTTCATCTTCTATTTCTGCCCTTCCTAAAACTATTGTTCATCCTCTAATCATGGTTGATCCTGCTAGGTATGCACCACTTGTACTCCCTGCTGTTTTGCATGACCTTCCTAGTAAATATGCTGCTAAGATTCCTACTTGGGGGAGTGATGAAGAAATTACAGCAGAGGAACATGTAGATATATTTAATGATTTTACAGATAGATAATAAGTCAATGATGAAGATGTGAAGTTAAGACTATTTGCATAGAGTTTTATTGGTGAAGTCAGAAAATGGTTTAAAGCCCTTATATCGGGAACCATTCGAAATTTGGATGAGTTTGAAGATAAATTTCTAAGGAAATGGGGAAATAGTACCAATCAAGTTCAAGCACTTACTGAATATAATAGCGTTAGCAGGGCACCTGATGAATCTTTCCAAAAAATTTCAAAAATATTTAAAAACGTTTTTGACTCAATTCCAACTTGTGTGAAACCTCTAGAAGCCTTAGCACAAATGAGATATGATGAAGCATTTGACTATGTCTTTTCTATCTTGTTGAGAGAAAGAGAGTCACCTACACTTGTTGAAATTCAAAGTTATACAGTAAAGGTAGAGGTAAACATGATAGCTGCAAAAAAGTCAAAAATGGGAAAAACTAAATTGAAAGAAGAGGAGAAACCTTCCACTTCAACTTTTGAAGACAAATTTGATTCAATGATGAAAACCATGGAGAATTTTATGGATAGGTTAGCTCTTGGAAACACTTTTGCTCCTGTGCAACATGAACCTCAGTTTATAAATCCTCAATTCAGGAGACCTCAAAACCAAAAAAGGCCAAGAGAAAACATAAATCAGCAACCAGATCCTCCAGTGAGACCTCCTTTTCAGCAAAATTTTGTAGATGAAGAAGATGAGCCTGAAATTCCTGAAGAATCTATCCATTGTCTTTTCAAAGAGATGTCAAGAATATTCTTGACTAAAGAAGAGCATGATGAGTCATATTTGGCTAATCAAGGAGAAGAACCATCATATTATTTTAAATGGTATCAAATTGCTATTTTCGAGATGCAAAAATAATATAATCTCAGAAATAGAAATGTGCCTATCATTGCAAATAAATCACAGCCAAAGAAAGATTCATCAAAGGCTGTTGAAGCTAAAAATGATACCACAAAGATGGCTGAAGGTAGAAAGGGCACTCGACTTGGTAAGAAAGACACTCAACTTCCTCCTCTTATCAAAGAAGCTGAAAAATATGTTTCTATTTTCAACCTTGAGAATGAAATTTCAAAGATTAAAATATCAGTCCCTTTTAGTGAGATTCTCAAGGTAAATGAATATAGAAGCAATATAGTTAAGATGTTGAATTCACAACCAGGAGCTGTTGATATTTTGAATGTCCAAGAAGATAATCCTACTATATATTTGGGTCCAAGGTTAGAAGATGATCAAAACGAAGGATTTCCTCCTTTCTATGTAAGCATTAGTATTCATGATATGACTTTAAATAATGCTATGTTCGATTCAGGGGCTTCTCATAACCTTATGCCCAAGGTAATCATGGAAAGAATGGGATTTCAAATCACAAGACCATATAAGGATTTATTCTCTTTTGATTCTAAAAGGGTTCAATGTATTGGTTTAATCAAAGATCTTGTTGTTGTTATAACACAAATTCCATCAAAGAAAGTTTTTATGGACATTGTTGTGGTTGATGTTCCGCCATAGTCTGGTATGTTATTGTCAAGATCTTGGGCAACAAAAATCAAAGGCACAATGCAGATGGACCTTTCCTATGCCACTATTCCTATTTTTGGTGAGCAAAGGAGATTATATCGGGAGACTATAATGGCTTACATGGTAAGTAGCAAGGATAAACCTCAAAATTTTCCTATTTATGCCTTTGATACTGAACTTGGATCTGCCATTCTTTTCAATGAGTCAGCTGATAGTGTTGAGGAAGAAATAAGAGTAGAAAATCAACACTCACTTAGAAAATCAGCAAGTAAATGAAAAAAGGATGGAAGAATGGTGGTCATTGTACTTTGATGGATCAATAAGAAAAAAAGGGGTAGGAGCAGGGATTTGGATTACAAATCCAAGTGATGAGAGTAAGTTTTACTCTTACAAACTGAATTTTGATTGTACAAACAACATGGCTGAATATGAATCTCTGATTTTGGGTCTAGATGTTTTGAAAAGGATGAAGGCTCAAAATATTTCTATTTTTGGAGATTCTGAATTGGTTATTAGACAAGTTGAAGGTTTTTATCAAACGAAAGATGTAAGAATGAGAGCCTACAAAAATTTAGTTTTAGACATGTTGGAGAATTTTCAGTCTTATTCCTTCATAGTCAAAACTAGAGATCAAAATTCCATTGATGATTCTCTTGCTGTCTCCGCAAGTATTTTCATCATTCCTATGCATTCAACTGAAAAATATGAGATTGTAGTTCTTCATAAACCAGCTATACCAGACAATATCACAAACTAGCAAGTTTTTGAAGATGATCAACAGGTAAAGAATTTTATTGAGCTGAAAGAAGAATTTGAAAGTACACATGTAGATCAGTAAAATATGCTTGTTGAGTCTAAATAAAATTCTAAATTTTTGCAATTGAATAATAATGCAATAAAAAAAGGTCTTATTCCTCTTGAAAAGCTTTTTGATCAAAATGATGTTTTCAAATCTCCAAAATTACAAGCTGATGAAGAGGAAGTAGAGAGTTGTAATCTTAGTACATTAGCTTTGCCTAAAATGATCAAAATATCAAAGTTCCTTTCAGCTGATATGAAATTCAAATATATTGAGATGATGAAGAAGTTTATTGATTTTTTTGCTTGGAGTTATGCTGATTTAAAAAAGTATGATCCTTCCAATATTCAGCATACTATTCATATCAAAGAAAATGAAAAGCCTTTCAAGCAGAAATTGAGGAGAATTAATCCTCTTCTCATGCCATTGATTGAAAATGAGATTAAGAAACTATTTGATGCAAAGATCATTGTTCCAATCAGATTTTCAAATTGGCTTTCAAACTTAGTTCCGGTGAGGAAGAAGAGTGGAGAAATCAGAATTTGTATTGACTTCAAAAATTTGAATAAGGCTTCACTAAAGGACAAATACCCTCTTCCTAAGATGGATTCAATTCTGCAAAATATTGTTGGTTCACAAAGGATGTCTATGCTTGATGGCTTTTTAGGTTACAATCAGATTCTTGTGCATCTGGATGATTAGGAACAAACAACCTTCACAACACCATGGGGCACATTCATGTACGCCAAGATGCCTTTTGGTCTCATGAATGCGAGAGCCACTTTCCAAAGAGCAATGGACATTTATTTTTCTAAAGAAAAGGATAATTCGGTGGTTGTTTATCTTGATGATATAACAACCTTTTGAAATAAAGAAGAAGATTATTTGAAACACCTAGAGAAAGTTCTGCTGAAATGTAGAAGGTTTGGTATATCTCTTAATCATTCTAAAAGCATCTTTTCTTTAACATCAGGAAAATTACTTGGTCATATTATTTCTGAAGAAGGAATTAGGATTGATCCTAATAGAGTTAATGCAATTCAAAAGGTAGATTTTCCAAGAAGTAGGAAAGAGATTCAATGATTTCTTGGGAAAGTGAATTTTGTCAGGTGTTTCATTCCTAATTTTGCTAAGATTGTCAAAGATATAACAAGGATGTTAAAGAAAGGAGTTGATATTAAATGGACAGCTGAAGCAAAGAAATAATTTTAAGAAATCAAGAGGGCACTCACACAAGCACCGGTACCCGTCAGTCCAGATTTTTCCAAAGAATTTCCGGTTTTTACATTTGCTTCTAAAAACACAATTGCTAGAGTTTTTCTACAAAAAGGAAAGCAAGGTATTGAACAACCTATTTATTTCTTTAGTAGAACATTAGCGAATGTTGAGCTGAAGTACAATATTCTAGAAAAACAGGCCTATGCTTTGGTGAAAGCTATAAAAGATTTCAGAATTATATTCTGCATTCTCACATTGTGGCATATGTTCCAAGTGCTGTGATAAAAGACATTCTAACTCAGGCGGATCCCGATGGTAAGAGGGGAAAATGGATCACAAAATTGATGGAATATGATATATACATCAAACCAACCAAGTTGGTGAAGGGAAAAGGCTTGGCTAAACTAATGACTCAGTCAAATTTGGATTGTCTTGACATAAATATGAATGCAGAAATATTAGAAATTTCTGAAAATTAGGAAGAATTGGTCCAAATTGATGAGAAATATCTTACTTCAGAGTGGTATAAGGATGTGGCTTTTGTTCTACAGCATAAAAAAGCTCCCGCTGATCTAACAAAGTCCAAAGCAAGGTTTGTTAAGCTAAAATCTTTGAAATATTTTTTATATGACAAAAATCTATTTTGGAAAGATACAGGAGGAATTTTGCTGAATTGCTTACTTGAAGAAGAAGCTGAAAAATTCATGAAGAATTCCATAAAGGTGATTGCAGGGGACACCATTATTGGAAGTCTATAGCAAATAATATTCTAAGAGCTGGATATTTTTTTCCAACAATGTTTAAAGACATCTACAAAAAAATTGCTGCATTTCATGAATGCCAAATTTTTGAAGGAAGAAGAAAGCTTGTACCTCTACCTTTGGTTCATATCTATGTGGAAGCTCCTTTTTAGCAGTGGGGGTTAGACTTTATTGGAGAGATACATCCATCATCATTAGGGCAACATCGCTGGATTCTCACAGCAACAGACTACTTCACCAAATGGATAGAGGCAATACCAACAAGGCAAGCTAATGACTCTGTAATTATTTCTTTTCTAGAGAATAATATATTGTCTATATTTGGCTGTCCCATGAAGACTATAACAAATTATGCTCAAGAATTTAAGTCCAAGAAAATGATAAATTTCTTCCATCAATACCATATCACTCTTGGACACTATACAACATACTATCTGCAAGGTAATGGTCTTGCTGAATCATCAAATAAGAGCATTGTAAGAATCATCAAAAAGGTATTGTAGGAGAACAAGAAAGCTTGGCACTTAAAGCTAAAGTACGCCTTATGGGCTGATAGGATTTGTACAAAGAGGTCAATTCGGAATTCGCCATATGAATTAGTTTATGGTGTTGAAGTTTTTTTTCCATCATCACTAGGGGTACCAATCAGTAAGTTAATTCAAGGACTTGAAGAGGAACCAAAGTCCATTTAGAGGAGGATCAACCAGCTGATAGCCTTGCAAGAAAAGAGGAATGAAGTCTATGACAACTATCAGCAAGTTCAAAACAGAATCAATAACACATTTGATAAGAAGATCAAAGAAGACAGTTTCCAGCTACAAGACAAAGTGCTGATATGGGAGCCCAAAATTGAGGAAAAGGGAAAGCACAGTAAGTTTGAGAATTTATGGAAGGGTCCTTTTAAGATTACTAGTTTTCCTAGGAAAAACACTTATATATTGTAGGAAATTTATGGAGGATCATATGTTGGAGGGCCTGTTAATGGCAGGTTCCTAAAGCATTATGCTTGCTGAAGTTTTATCAGTCACTCATGACATTGTACATATTCCATCTTTTTCAGTTTTATTGCTAATAATGACAAGCTGAAACAGAGATCTTAAGCTTGAGGTGAAGGCCCAAACAGTTTGAAGAAGATGCTTGTCAACACAAATTTCTGTTTTTATAAAAAATGGATAGCACTGGAGCTCGATGATATTTTCACTTTTTAGAGAGTCACGAAAAGCAAGAGGGTGTACCAAGTTTCTGTGAACTGCCATATACACCTTGGTGATCAAATGAAAGAGAAATGACCACGGACTTGACATACATGCAGGTAGTCTCCCCGAATGTTGTGTTCGGTGTATCATGGATACAAGGTGAAAGATTCGACTTCCTATGGATAAAGGATTTGAACCTATAAGGGTCTCCCTTTATATATGCGGCGGTACAGGGAGCACAAGTTCGTACTAGCGTTGTCTAAAGTTAGAAGGCGAACACCAGCTACTAGGTTTAACGATGCCAGAACACGTCACTAGCCTAAATCTCTAAAATATTTACCTTAGGTTCCAATGCTTCCTTAGATTGATTGAACTGATTTTAAGGTTGATCATGAATTAATGTTTTTGTTTCAAGACCCTGCTAAATGGGATCTCGAATTCCTAAATGCACAAGAGACTCAGTGAGGAGAAGGCCAAACAAACAACATAAGACCTAGAAACTATAGGACTACAAAAATTCACTGATTAGATAATGGACAAACAACTGAGAAAAACCGAGAATGCAGAGTCAAAAAAATCCCAAAATACCAATTGCAAGTCAAAGAAAGAACCCAGAGCCAAGAAATACTAACGAAAGACTCAGGAGGAAGGTCAAACCAAATCCTACAGGATTCGATGCAACTTTCAGGTTGTAATCCGCGCCTAACAGGGGTTGGCGCACCTGTAATAAAGGAAACAAGTGCCAATTGGCACGAATGTTGAAAAAAAAAACATGCCAAGCCAGAAAACTATGGGAATAGGAGAAAAATACTAAGCAGGGGTTAATCTCGACATTCTAGAGCTGAACAGGAGGATTTAAAATAGTCAAGCAAGCTAAGCAAGGCAGAGAAGTAATCAAACGACCGAAGTCGACTTGATAAGGAAAACTCTATAAAAAAAACGAGACGATAAAATCACATTGATCCACTGTGGAATCGCTAACTTGTTGGGTAGATAAATCCTCTCTACGTATAGAGACAATCCCTCTAGCCCTAGAGTGGGTCTAGCAACAAGAGTACATGCTAATGTGCTGGTTCCTAGTTAACGAATGAAATGATTGGGATAGACTGTCCTACCTGTAGTCCAACGCGATTGATGTAGTTGCAGCAGAGGTCTCCCGATCCTTGTCCTGACACGTCGCGATCCTTCAAAAATGGTATTCGGGTGCCTCCACAAAGATCAATAGACAAAAAAAACTTACATGATAAAAATTGCATTCTTAACTAGCTAATCAATCAAGCCAGATTAGACATGTGGCATAATGTAAATCACATTGACACAAGATGGGAACCATAACATCAGTCATGTATATATTAAGAGAAAGAAAGAGATTACAATCTAAGCCTTGATGTCACAGCCTCCTTCAGCGGGTCTAGTCGAAGTGTGTCTCGAGCATTCGTCAGGGAACTTGGATGTAGCGAAGCAAAAGACTAAGCTCTCTCTCGACAAGGGTCTCTCTCTCTGCTTCTATCTCACCAAGATGTTCAAAAATTCCTCTTTAGCTATTCAGCTACAATGGTTTAGCTAGCTGCATCAATGGGAGATAGGTTTATTTATAGAAGGAGAGGAGGAGGTTGGGATCCCTCAAATGGTGGAAGGTAGGCCTTATCCTTTGGGAGGTTCCCCCAAAAGGTGGAAACAAGAGGACAAAGGAAGGTGTTCATGGTTATGAAGATGAACAACCCAAGTTGACTCACTCACGAAGCATTTAGCATGGAAGCTTCACCTCTATATTTAAAAAACATTCCAAAAACATCTCGGCGCAGGTAGCTCACTAGGACAGAGTGCTAATGGATGCGGGGCTCAATGTTAATTTCCTTCATCAGCGTGAGGGCATAAGTTCTACCATCGCAAACCCAAAAACATGTGTTTCTGATGGACTGCTCAGGGAAATGTTAACAGAGGATATGTTCTCCTCGTGGCAAGGGGTGCAATGATAGTCTTTGCAAGGCATGACACTTCATATAAGTCACACAAATGGTCCTCTAATTCGTGGGATGGGGATTGCAGGGATGGTGAAAAAATGTTGTGTAACACTTATGTTTTTTTGTTGAAGCAACCGAGAACGTTCCACACACGTCTGTGTGAACTCTCTCAAGGATCCCCAAAATAGTTCTCCTTCTCATGAAAGGTGGACTTTACATACTTCCCCATGGTGCAAACCTTGCACTGACCTAACTAAGCAAGTGTTCCCATTGGAATTCTAGTAGATATTTGTTGCATGAATTTCAAGGCTCCACGATGAAGATGTCTCAATTGCCTGTGCCATAATTCACCCTCATTCCGTCTCACCACTTTTTTCACCTTGCCTATCATCGCAGTGCAACCATCTACCTCTAGCTTATAGATATTCTTAACTCGAATCCCTATCCTCTTGGCTTGACCCATTGTTTTAGGTCACAGGAAATCTTTTCCATCGCTAAAAACAATGCCATAGCCTCTATCCTCCAACATTGTGACTGAGACCAAATTTTTCTTCAGACCTGGAAAATGCATAACATATTTCAATTGAAATGGTTTACCTAACTCCATCTGAAATGTAATGGTACCAATCCTTGTAGCATTGTACTGTCTGTCATCGCCCATATCTATATGCATATGGAGATCTTTCTCCTCCAAGTCACTTAAAAGTTCCTTATCTCCTGTCATGTGAAAGGAAGTGCCACTATCCAAATACCACACTGATATCAATGCACTTGAAACCATGCATGTGATCAAGGAGAAGTCAAGCTAAAATTTCAAGGCAAGGGCCTCACCAGCTGTAGCTCCAACAACCTTATTGTTCTTCTTCTTTTGTGGACAGTTAGTAGCAATATGCCCATTTTCATGATAGTGAAAACACTTCACCTTGGACATATCTAGCTTCTTGCCTTTATACTTGGATTTAGAATGGAATGTATTCCCCTTCCCTTTCTTCACCTTGGTAGCCAAATCACAATCCTCTTCATCATCATGCTTTGATGAAGAGCCATCTCTGGTGTTCCGCCTGAACTCCTCCTGCACTAGATCAGACCACAGTCGTTCCCAATACGGCAATTTTTCTCGTTCGTTGATAGAGTATTCATAATTGTGCCAACTCTTGGGAAGTCCCAAGAGAGCCAAGCTCACCAAATCATCATCAACAATATTTATTCCCACACCCCCCAGTTCATCCCAACATTGGACAAACTTCGTGAGATACTTTGGAATATTTTTTCCCTTTTCCATCTTGATCTTCTTGAGTTTACCTTTGAGCATCAATTTTATATGGTCGCTTATGATTTGGAATAGATTCGTCAAAGCATTCCACATAGCATATGGTGTGGCTTTCCCATGGAGGCTTGGGAAAATGTGGCCTCGTACTCACTCCAACAGGATCCTCCTCGCCTTTTCCATTTTCTTTTTCCATGCATCAAGATTGGCAGCATCTCACGAAGCAGTCTTAGGAACATCATTTTCAATGAATTCCTTCAAGCCATTGTTCGAGTATTGCCTCCATCCTGTCCTTCCAAGAAATGTAGTTCGAGCTACCCTTGAGTGCATACTCTAATATCAAGCCATTGAAAACAATTTCGACCTTGAATCACCTATAGCACCAAGAACGTCTTTCTACAAATTCGAATTCTTTCCACCAACAAACTCATCTTCTGCTTCACTACTGCAATTTCCTGTGCTCTAATACCATGTAGAAATTATACAAAATACATGTATGTCATGGATTCTCCTGATCTAACAATAATATATTGTTAAATACAGAATCACTTCTACTTATCTTTGTGGAAATTTGAAACACAATTGCAAATTACAATATCATGAAGAAAGATCAATCACACACAACACAAATAATTTACTGGGGAAAGATTATGGCTAAAAACCCCACTATCTTCTATTGTATATTATATCATGGATCATGGAACAATTACATACAAAGCTCAAATCCAAGAGCCCTTAGTACATGAGGTAATTTTCTCACACTTTCATACAAAAATTTGCAAGTTCTTTAGCCAATTCACTATCTCTTGATAGCCTGCCTCCACTACGCAATCCCTATTGATAGAAATCCCTGAATGAATGCAATCTTGCCTGCCTTGACTATGCAATCCTCATGGGAACATCCAATGTGTGTGTGGTTGCATGTGTGCAACCGGATAATGTCACAAATGATAGTTTAATTTCCTTTCACCTAGAATTCAACTGGGTCTCCACTGGATCTGACATGCATGCAACTAATAATAGTAAATCTTCAGCTGCATGTGAGACCACTGATTCTGAATTAATTAATAATTAATTCACTTGATCTCTCACTAGTGTATCTTCAATTAAACTATCACAACTGAGTTTAACTCACTTAACTGAGTTAAACTACTTTACAACTTGCATAATCGCACTTCCAACTCTGTTACAACTTCAAATCACTCAATGACAACTAATTCAACCTGCATGTCCCACCAACCAACCACTTAACTCGAAATTCCTTTAGTTAACTTATTTTCCACTTCATTTAAATATTTCCAAGTGCTCATTGAGAATAGAATATAGTTTATTGTCCAACTAATATTAAGGGATAATAATAGTAGAAACGCATCTATAAATAGACATTAAATCTATTTATAGAATTTGCACATACATCTATAAATATACATACAAATAAAAATAGCCTGAGGCTCCATCCTAGTGTAGGTGCTTATTTTTTCACTAGGATCTTCTTGCTGAATCTCAACATCGCGGCCAAGGGTTTTTATGAGCAGATCTTGGTTAGGTCATCTTCAATTGTTTGTGCAGTGCTTCCAGACATCAATCATTCAGTCACAGAAGTTGGTGATCAGTATTTGATATCATCATGGATTCAAATCTAGGATTTGGTAATTGATATCACTTGGCTTCAATTATTTATTGATCCAAGATCTTGTTATTATAGATCTGCATATATGTAGATCTGATCTATTTATTTCTGCTGCATATGTATTGGGCCCATTGTACTCTCTGCTGAAATTTTTTTATGACGATCTATTAAAGAAAATATTGAAAGGGTTTCCCCCTTGTGGGGTTTTTCCATTTACTTGGACCAATATTTTGTCTCTTACGGTTGTGTTGTTCTCTTCTTTATCACAAAATGTATTTTCTACCTTCAATTACAGTTTATGATTATTACACTTCTTATAATTGGATGCATTGTTTATGAAGAAGTAACTTTGGCTAAAGTAATTGATACAACATAGAACAATGTGACATTAGCGTAAATTTCAGCCTAAAAGTGCCCATGAAATTTTCATGTAACTTTCATGTCATAATATGTAAACTAATCAAAATCCCTTAAATTTAAAAAGAGGTACATGTAAATATTTTGGAGGGAAAAGAAGAAAAACTACTTTTTTTAATTGAATTTTTGGCTTATCTCCTTATACGTTTATTCAAATTTCAAGTGTAGACACTCATTGGATGCGGAATTAAATTCCACATCCAATGAGTACTCATTATTCATACTTTTGAGAAGACTCACGTTAATAAAAATTTAAGACACATTAAAAAAGTGTGTTGAACACACTTTTTAAGGTATCTTCAATTTTAATCAATGTGGGTGTTCTCAAAAGTATGGATAATGGGTACTCGTTGGATGTGGAATTAAATTCCACATCGAACGAGTTTCTACACTTGAAATTTGAGTAAATCTACAAGAAGATAAGCCAAAAATACAATTGAGAAACGTTGTTTTCTATGATTTTCCCTCCAAAATTCATAATTTATTTTATTATTTTAACTATTATTTTAGTATTTTTCCTTAGGAAGTCACTTTTAGGTTGAAATTTCCTGTAATGAGATTTAGCATGGTATCAGAGCTAAGGTGAAGGACAAGCCCAGAAGAAGACAAGCAGTGAAGCCCTCCTTAATATTAAGAAGATCTACTTTCCAAAGTCAAGATGTCTTCCTCTACCTTCAAGGAGCATGAGAAATTGGGTGATGCATCAAACTTTGTTGCATGGAAACTTAGGTTGGAGATCATAGTTGAAAACAATGATGTGTTGGAATACGTTTAAGGAAGGATGCTTGAGCCTCCAGAAAATGCATCTGCTTCTATCAAGAACAGATACAAGAAAGGTGAGTCCAAATCAAATGGTTTACAAGATCATTTACTTTCATATGTTCAAAATTTAAGAAATTATAAAGACATGTATGAAAAGATAGCCGACATGTATGAAATCAACAATATAAATGAGACTATCACCTTGAAAGATCAACTCAAAGAAATGAAGATGAAAAAAGGTGAAATTGTTCAGTCATACATTATGAGGATATCTCATCTTAGAGATCAACTGAAAAGGGTTGGAGAGAATTTACCTAACAGATAGATGGTTGTCGTGACTCTTAGAGGTCTTCCTCCTATTTGGGAAACCTTCATATTTACAATCAGCAACAACAACGTTCTCCCGTCATTTGATGAAATTGTTTGAAATATTACTCAAGAAGAATCAAGAATGATAGTAAGAGGAAGAATTCAGAAGCATGAATAGGGAGAGATTGTTTCATATATCACCCATAACAAAAGGAAGAGGTCAAAAGTAGGCCCTTCTAGAAAACATCCTCCTCAAAGCTCAAAAGAAAGGAATGACAAATCACTATTCCATATTGGATGTTATAACTTCCACAAGAAAGGTCATTATGCATGTGATTGTCCCGAGAAGAGAAATAGGCCACGATACAACACCAGAAACAACTACAATGATAAAAGAAGAGAATGCAATAAAAGGAACAACCGCGATAGAAGATATCAAAGGAGAAGATTTTCTTCAAGTGACTGTGAAGAAGAAAATCCTCCTCAAAAGAAGTCAAGGGCTCCCAGGTATGAAAGTAATGTTGTGAATAAATCAGAATATATTCTCATTTCTACACTTACTAGTTCTTCTCCACCAGATTCGTAGGATAGTTGGTTGGTTGACATTGGGGCCACTAATCACTTATATGGATACAAAGAAGGTTGTTGTGAAACCAGCTCCAAAAATAGAATAAAAGAGATATCAACGCCTTAGAAATAAGCCACTTCGAGGGGGCAACCTCAAATACATTACATGAATGAACAATTCCTCGATGATTCAAATTACAAAACCTCCTTTCTATATATAGGAGTCCATGGAGCCACAATGTAATCCTAGCCGACCTAACAATAATAATTTAAGGGCACAATAATAACAATATGGGGCGTTAGTGTCAGTCTTTGCTGCCTTCCTCCAGTGATCAAACATGCTCTTACAAAGTGATTTTGAGGTTTCAGGGTCAAATTTTGTCATTTCAGTGAGCCTTCAAGCAAAATTTGCTCACGAAGTACTAGGTCTAGGGTTTGCTTTCACTTCTTCCAGAGTTGTCCAAATGTCGGTCCATGTCATCATTCAATTGAGTGTACCATCATTTAGAGGGTTGCCATCATCATTTCAGATTCCAAGTGGTCATTTTACACTTTGTTCATGCTTCAGTGTTGCCTAGGTAAGGTCCATTTCCCTCTCCTAGGGTTTTGGAGGTAATTTCTCTTGGATGGTCTAATCATCGGCAAAAATTGTATCCTAATGTTCACACACCTTCCCCTATCCTTAATATACCTTATTAAACACTTCCCATCACTGAGATCCCCCAAATTCCTCATTTTCGCACAAACCCTAGTTTCTTGCCACAACTTGGCAATTGTCTAGGCTAGGCCTGTGTTTTTCCCTTTTGGAAACCTTCCCCTCACTCAATTTCTGAGATTCCACTTTCCCCTGCTTCCTAACATCCCTCCCTAATTCCAAAAATTTCCCCAAGAATTTAGAAGCCACTTATCCCCTTCATTTCACTTCCTTTCGACAAATCCCTTGTTTCACACATCGGGATAGGTTTCACTCAAATAATGTTTATGAGAAATAAAAGAAGAATTTTGGAACACTGAGAGAGGGTTTTTTCCAAAAAATTCCAAAGAAGAAAAACCTAGTTCAATTTTTTCACAGGTATCGTGGTTTTAGAGAAATGTCAAAAATATAGTCGCCTCGGGAGAATTGATGCACCTCTGAAGTGACCTTGGGAAAATCAAGATTTCTCCTAGCTTGGTTGGCCAAATGACTTTCTTGATGAGTCAAATGATAACTAGACACAAATATCGTTCCAATGAGCTATTATGATCTCAATTTGGAGTTGAGGAAGACCTTCAAACGTTCACTGCAACAGCACTCTGTCTTGAGGCAGCCTCATTCTGCTCATTTTGACCAGTCTTGGGGAGATTTGATTTTTGACAGGGTAAATGAACTCAAAATTGAAAAATTCCACTTGGGTTGGAAATGAGACTCAAATATCTTTCCAACAAGCTATCATGTGCCCAATTTGGACACCAGGAAGGCCTCCAAAAGCCTCTTGAAAAATGCAATATTTATGGCGCGGCGCATTGGGTAGGAGCGCGACGGACTGAAGGTGCGCGTCGCATAGAACAATTTTTCCTAGTGAAAATTAACACTGGTGCGGCGCATCCAGCCTGCGCGGTGCGTTGGGCTGGGGCGCAGTGCACAGAGCCTCCAAGAAATTTTTTTACCACGGCTTCATCAAAAGTTCAAATTAACTCAAATTCCTCGCTCCGAGTAAGTGTGGATGCCTTTGTCATTGCTATTAAAAAATGTTTGGTGTAGTTTGAAATGAGATATAAGAATTTGTAATGTCAAATTGCAAACCCTATTACCTTGCTTAAAACTACTCCTTTGGGTTTTGAGTTGGTGTTTTAAAATGGTTTGTGCCACATATCCCATTTTTATTATCCCATTATCTCCTCACCATCCTGTTATATCCCAAGGTTATTCATTTCCAAGTCCATCTCCTATCCCTAAGCTACTTCACTTCCTATCATTTTTCGTATTCCCCCCATCTCATTTGTAAAATCCCTAAACCCTACTGTCCCCTATCACTCTTCCTCTCATATCACTTATTCCTAAAATCTCATTATCCTATCCCTAAACCTTACCATCTCCCGTGTCATTTACAAAAATCCCCAAATCCCATATCTCAAACATATTAAGTGGTTGTCCTCACATTCTAATTGCACTTGACAAAACTCCTTCATTCCCACTGCTCCATTTTTACCACAGTCCCTTCCTACTTGGCACACATTTGGAAATCAGAGGAAAATACACCAAATTGTTGTTTTCCATTTCATACAGGTCAAACATTCACTTGACATAGACTTTCAAACATCATGGAGACGGACACAAATAGCTCATAGGACCGAGACAATGTTTTCACTACTGAACTACATGCACCAAGAAGGCATCGAGGAGGAAAAAAAGGCATGTTAGATTCCAAATCTTGGCGGACGCTTCCTTGACTGAGCATAGTACTTGATGAGGGTCCTTCACTCCAAGTTTTAGCAAATTTGGAGTAAATTTTGTCATTTTTGAAATTTTGGTCGCAAAACAGGGTTTTCTGCCCGACACGCGCTTATGTTCGAGAGATCTTCTGGAGGAAAACTTGAAATTTTTGGATTTTTTTTGAAAACTTATGCATGCTCAGGAATGGCCGAGAGATTTCATGAAGTTCTGGGTGGTCTTAAAGGTCAAAAACACTCCAAAAATGGCCTTTCTGCCACTTTTTGCACCAGCAGGAACTAGTCTTGGGAGATTGCAGTTTTGGAGGGGCCAATGACATCCAAATTGAAAAATTCCACTTGGGTTGGATAGCAGACAGATAGGGCTTTCCAATGAGCTATCATGAGCTCAATTTGGACTTTGGGAAGTGCCTCCAAAACAGGCTCAAAGTGGCGCGACGCATTGAGTTTTTGGGCACGGCGCATAGAGAAATTTGGCCTCATTTTGACTCTTCAGCTCAGAAATTCGCCCAGTTTTGACTAGTTTCACTTTTTGATGTAATTCTTGACCTGTCTTGGTGTAATTTTATGGCTATGATGTAAATTTGGCTCATTTTTACTTGTTCTATAGGATTCATTTACTAAAAGGTGAAAATTTAATGAATGAATCAGTTTCCTACCATATAGAGACAAGTTGTTTGGCTGCCTAAATTTTAGCTCCATGTTTAGAATTGGTTGAAACAACTCCTAGAAGGATGAGCTTGACCCCTAGAGGCATGGGAAGGGGTTAGGATGGTCTGTATGATGTATTTTCTCAATCATTTTCAGAGGTTGGATACTTGGGAAAAGTTTGGCACTCTATTGTATATTCATTTCAGATTTTTGGCAAAGGAAAGACCAGAGTTTTGCAGCACTTGTTGGGATTCTTGTGGATTCTGAGTTTTGATGATGTTCTTCTCATGTTATTTTAAGTTTCATTAATGCTATATGTATGCCATTTCCCTTCTCCCTGCTTCTAAATTAAACAAATGAGTAATTGAGGTAGAATTCATTGATTTGCTGGTGCTCTGCCTTAGACTTTTGTTTAGTTTTATATGTTTTTCGTCAGTTTGAAGAGGATCCTTGCACTCTCTTTCCCTCTTCAGCTCCTTAGCAGCCTTTTCAATCCATTCATCGAATCTAAAACATCAAAGCCACTACCTACCTTGCCCCAACTTGAACTCTGCAAGAATGTGGCCTCATCCCCAAGCCCAAAATTGTTTTTCCCTTTTTCCAACAAAAATCCCAAAAAATCAAAATCAAACCCTCCTATTTGTTTATCTAGCCTAAGATCAGTTGTTCTTTTAGTCATCTCAAGCCATCTTGAATATTTTCGTTGAGATTGACCCAGAGAGAGCTCTCTCCTGTCCTCGTAGGGCTAGCTACGAGGCTGAGCATGGTTTGGTGTTGTCCTCTTTCTGCCTTACTTTAGCCTAAGGTGGATTTCGGAACTAACATAGTGGCGACCATACTGGGGACAAAATGGTTTTCTTGTTGGTGTTAATTGTTTTATAAGCTACAGACGGAGCCTGAAGTTAGCCAGGTAGCCTTCGAAACGCTCTTTCTTTGCATTAGCGGAAGTAGATAAACATTGCTTCAGTCAATCTTCGGTCTAGCTTGCGAACGTGACACTTGACTTGTAAATTTCCCCAGTACATGTATCATGATCAGATCTGATGGTTGATGGTGAACAACGATCAGACATAAGAAGGCTGAAATCATTCACCTGTTGATTCCAATTCAAAGTAAAGACTCCAATAGAGGACTAACGTTTTCTCTGAGAAAATGGAAGGATCTTACACAAAGTTCAGGTATCTAAAGTGAAATGGTATTCAGGATCTAATCTTCTTTCTTGTAAATTACTTCTTCGCTGGTCTTGAAGTTGTCTTGAAATTTTTTCGGAATTTGTTGTATGATTAAGGTGATCAAAATCTTCACTCAACCTATTCAAAAAGTGTAAATACTGAGTTTCCCTTTGATCCTGGCCTCCTTACTTTTCCCACATCTTATGATGACTCTCTTCAGAGTGATGAGCCAAAAAATCAAGCTGATCCCGTAGCTCTTGTATATACTCCTACACCATTTGTAGTCCTAGATAGGTATAAACCTCTTGTTTTACCTTCTTTTCTCCATGCTTTCCCTGCAAATTATGACCTATATCTACCAAGATTTGATGGTGAATGTAACAATGTCAACAAGTCTTGATCTGGACCATCTTGAGGGCAATAAAAACCTTGTTCAAGACTAATCACATTCAGATTTGCAATCCCTGAGTGCCATTGATTGTCAAGTTGCAGATGAAGACATGGAAGTTGGTACATATGATCAAATGATACAATGTGACTCTGTACCATTTTGTTTTGAATCATTCCAGTTTTTGAAGGGTAAATTGCATGGTAAATATTCAAATGAGCAGCCTGTAAGAAATCAGCAATCTATCAGTGTTAATGTTGAGGATGAGACAGATAAAAAAATTCTTGAGCAGCCTGTAGCATCAGATTTACAGCCACCAAATGAAATTGAAGTTCAGATTACAGATGAAGTCGTGGAAGCTGAAATGCATGATTTAATGATGCAAGAGGATTTTGTACCCTTCTGTTTCGAATCATTTCAGTTTATAACGCAGAATCTTCATAATATCTCTCAAGAAAAAGATGAACAGCCAGTAGGATGTCAGACAATTTCAATGGATACATCACAGCAGTCTTCTCAAGTTTTTTATGATCCTATTGCTGATGTGTTGGATGATGTTTGCAGTCAAATTCTTTCTCCATTGACTTTATGTACGGTTGAAACGTGTGCTGATATAGACTTGATCCGGCAGCTAATCTCTTTGTCATTTTCAACATGATTCTCGTCACAAAGCTCAGATCAAAGTTTGATTTCATGGTATGAGGAGAAGAGAAGTAATCCATTGGATGAGCTAAGTCCTAGTGTGCATTTTGAGATCCTTATGCAGCATGAATTTCAAGATCCTTATGCAGTGTTTTTGGAGGCGGATAGAGAATCCATAGTATTTAATGGATATTTTTACAAGTTTTCATGGGAGTTGCCTTTCAGTAGTTCTCTCTTTTTGTTCATAAACGAGCACTGGCGGAGAAGCCAAACAGCAGCCTCAATACTTACATGGTTGCATTGGTTGTTTCATTTCACTTGATTAGGTGATGAATGGAACAATTAGAGTAGGTTGTATTGAATAAGCTCTACTTTGAGCATATTTTCTAGTTTGTCGGTTGTGTTTAAGTATCGAGTCAGTTCTCAGTTGAGTGAGAGTCAATTTTTGTCGTCAAGTCATCAGTTTTCAGTCATGCATTTTAGTTTGAGCTTTTGATTCCATTGCCCAATGGATGAAGGCACTGTCTGTTTTCCAAATATCTGTAGTTCTTGGCACCTCCAAGGATCTACCATCCCCATTGGAGCCAATGTTAGTGTCAGTCTTTGCAGCCTTCCTCCAGTGATCAAACATGCTCTTACAAAGTGATTTGGAGGTGTCAGGGTGAAATTTTGTCATTTCAGTGAGCCTTCAAGCAAAATTTTCTCACTAAGTACTAGGTCTAGGGTTTGCTTTCACTTCTTCCAGATTTTTCCAAATGTCGGTCCATGTCATCATTCAGTTGAGTGTACCATCATTTAGACAGTGGTCATCATCATTTTAGATTCCAAGTGGTCATTTTACACTTTGTTCATGCTTCAGTTGTGCCTAGGTAAGGTCCATTTCCCTCTCCTAGGGTTTTGGAGGTAATTTCTCTTGGATGGTATAATCATCGGAAAAAATTGTATCCTAATGTTCACACACCTTCCCCTATCCTTAATATACCTTATTAAACACTTCCCATCACTGAGATCCCCCAAATTCCTCATTTTCGCACAAACCCTAGTTTCTTGCCACAACTTGGCAATTTTCTAGGCTAGGCCTGTGTTTTTCCCTTTTGGACCCCTTCCCCTCACTCAATTTCTGATATTCCACTTTCCCCTGCTTCCTAACATCCCTCCCTAATTCCCAAAATTTCCCCAAGAATTTAGAAGCCCCTTATCCCCTTCATTTCACTTCCTTTCGACAAATCCCTTGTTTCACACATCGGGATAGGTTTCACTCAAATGATGTTTATGAGCAATAAAAGATGAATTTGGGAACACTGAGAGATATTTTTTCCACAACATTCCAAAGAAGAAAAACCTCCTTCAATTTTTGCACAGGTATCATGGTTTTAGAGAAATGTCAAAAATACAGTCGCCTCAGGAGAATTGATGCACCTCTGAAGTGACCTTGGGAAAATAAATATTTCTCCTAGCTTGGTTGGCCAAATGACTTTCTTTATGAGTCAAATGATAACTAGACACAAAGATATTTCCAATGAGCTATCATGAGCTCAATTTGGAGTTGAGGAAGACCTTCAAACGTTGACTGCAACAGCACTCTGCCTTGAGGCAGCCTCATTCTGCTCATTTTGACCAGTCTTGGGAGATTTGATTTTTGACAGGGTAAATGAACTCCAAATTGAAAAATTCCACTTGGGTTGGAAATTAGACTCAAATATGTTTCTAACGAGCTATCACACACCCAATTTTGAAATCAGGAAGGCCTCCAAAAGCCTCCTGAAAAATGCACGCTGTTATGGCGCGACGCATTGGGTAGGAGCGCGGCGCAACGAGGTGCGCGTCGCATAGAAAATTTTTTCCCGGTGTAAATTAACAATGGCGCGGCGCATCTGGCACACGCGGTGCCTGTGAGAAACCTCCAAGAAAATTTTTACCCTTTACTTCATGAAAAGTTCAAATTAACCTCGAATTCCTCGCCTCAGGAAGTAAGAGGTGTGGATGCCTTTGTCTGACATAATGAAATGTGATGCAAGTTTAAATGAGATATAAATTTGTAATGTCAAATTGCAAACCCTATTACCTTGCTTAAAACTACTCCTTTGGGTTTTGAGTTGGTGCTTTAAAATGGTTTGTGCCACATATCCCATTTTTATTATCCCATTATCTCCTCACCATCCTGTTATATCCCAAGGTTATTCACTTCCAAGTCCATCTCCTATCCCTAAGCTACTTCACTTCCTATCATTTTTCCTATTCCCCCCATCTCATTTGTAAAATCCCTAAACCCTACTGTCCCCTATCACTCTTCCTCTCATATCACTTATTCCTAAAATCTCATTATCATATCCCTAAATCTTACCATCTCCCGTGTCATTTACAAAAATCCCCAAATCCCATATCTCAAACATATTAAGTGGTTGTCCTCACATTCTAAATGCACTTCACAAAACTCCTTCATTCCCACTGCTCCATTTTTACCACCGTCCCTTCCTGCTTGGCACACATTTTTAAATCAGAGGAAAATACACCAAATTGTTGTTTTCCATTTCATACAGGTCAAACATTTACTTGACATAGACTTTCAAACATCATGGAGACGGACACAGATAGCTCATAGGACCGAGACAATGTTTTCACTACTGAACTGCATGCACCAAGAAGGGATCGAGGAGGCGAAAAAGGCATGTTAGATTCCAAATCTTGGCGGATGCTTCCTTGACTGAGCATAGTACTTGATGAGGGTCCTTCACTCCAAGTTTTAGCAAATTTTGAGTAAATTTTGTCATTTTTTAAATTTTGGTTGCAAAACAGGTTTTTCTGCCCGACACGTCGCGCCACCCGACGCGCGCTTACGTTTGAGAGATCTTCTGGAGGAAAAATTGAAATTTTTGGAATTTTTATGAAAATTTATGCATGCTTAGGAATGGCTGAGAGATTTCATGAAGTTCTGGGTGGTCTTAAAGGTCAAAAACACTCCAAAAATGGCCTTTCTGCCACTTTTTGCACCAGCAGGAACCAGTCTTGGGAGATTGCAGTTTTGGAGGGGGAAATGACATCCAAATTGAAAAATTCCACTTGGGTTGGATAGAAAACAGATAGGGCTTTCCAACGAGCTATCATGAGCTCAATTTGGACTTTGGGAAGTGCCTCAAAAACAGGTTCAAAGTGGCACGACGCATTGAGTTTTTGGGCGCGGCGCATAGAGAAATTTGGCCTCATTTTGACTCTTCAGCTCAGAAATTCGCCCAGTTTTGACTAGTTTCCCTTTTTGATGTAATTCTTGATCTATCTTGATGTAATTTTATGGCTATGATGTAAATTTGGCTCATTTTTACTTGTTCTAGAGGATTCATTAACTAAAAGGTGAAAATTTAATGAATGAATCAATTTCCTACCATATAGAGGCAAGTTGTTTGGCTGCCTAAATTTTAGCTCCATGTTTAGAATTGGTTGAAATAGCTCCTAGAAGGATGAGCTCGACCCCTAGAGGAATTGGAAGGGGCTAGGATGGTCTATATGATGTATTTTCTCAATCATTTTCAGAGGTTCGATACTTGGGAAAAGTTTGGCACTCTATTGTATATTCATTTCAGATTTTTGGCAAAGGAAAGACCGGAGTTTTGCAGCACTTGTTGGGATTATTGTGGCTTCTAAGTTTTGATGATGTTCTTCTCATGTTATTGTAAGTTTCATTAATGTTATATGTATGCCATTTCCCTTCTCTTTGCTTCTGAATTAAACAAATGAGTAATTGAGGTAGAATTCATTGATTTGCTGGTGCTCTGCCTTAGACTTTTGTTTAGTTTTATATGTTTTTCGTCAGTTTGAAGAGGATCCTTGCACTCTCTTTCCCTCTTCAGCTCCTTAGCAGTATTTTCAATCCATTCATCAAATCTAAAACATCAAAGCCGCTACCAACCTCGCCCCAACTTGAACTCTTCAAGAATTTGGCCTCATCCCCAAGTCCATAATTGTTTTTCCCTTTTTCCAACAAAAATCCCAAAAAATCAAAATCAAACCCTCCTATTTGTTTATCTAGCCTAAGATCAGTTGTTCTTTTAGTCATCTCAAGCCATCTTGAATATTTTCGTTGAGATTGACCCGGAGAGAGCCCTCTTCTATCCTCGTAGGGCTAGCTACGAGGTTGATCGTGGTTTGGTGTTGTCCTCTTTCTGCCTTACTTCAGCCTAAGGTGGATTTGGGAACTAACATGGGGGTTACATGGGTACAATAATAACAATAAGGGGGTTACACTAACAACAATAAGGGACTATACTAGTAATATAAGCGGTTAAGTTAATTAGTCAAGACAAATTCTGTTAGGTTATTAGTAAGGACCGGCACACATATATATATCCTACTCCCTAGCGTTTTCTTTGCCAGAGAAGCCGTCAACCTTAAATTGTCTCGGGATAGTGATTGGGATTGAAGCTGCAAAGCCGTAAGTGGCATAGACCGGAAAAGGATAAGGAAGGCCAAAGGGAAAGCTAGCTACTGAGAATGAGAATGACTTCGGAACTACCCGAGCTACGAAGTGCCCTAACCTCGAGAGCTGGTTCGTGGGATGAGAAGCCGTCAACCTGACCTCATCTCGGGATAGTTATTGGCCTGATAAGCCGTGAACCACACCTCGGGCTAGTTTTTTTAGAAGATAATATAGACAAGCAAGTTGGTCCTGTGTGACCTAACAAACAAATGGAAAGGATTACTTTAGGCCGGAAGCCACAAGCTGGAAGCGGCATAGAGATTCTGTTATCGAACAACAGGGAAAGATAAATAGTAAAGTGAACACACAGCAGCCAATTGCAATCTATAAACCCCCAAGGGACTTTAGGCCGGAAGCTGCACGCTCAAAGCGGCATAGAAAGGCAAAGATAAGAAAAAGGATTGTGACTGAACAAGGGGAAGGAGCTTTTGGTCATGGTGTGACCACACAATAGTAAGCTTTAGGCCTGCACGAACGAAGTGATGCAGCCAAGCAAATGGGTGCGGACAATGAAATGGGGCCCACCAACAACAAGTACCATATAGGAGTAGGAGTTCTTTAACCAGAGGATCTTGTTTCACACCTCGTGGATCGTACCTAGTGGCATGCAGAATGAATAGTAACGGGACACATCGACCCACCATGGCATGGATGGCACAGAGCGAGCACCGGAACTGGTCCAACAGAAAACGACTTGCTTTTAGTTAGTGTAGGCAGAGTAGAGGGCCGATCGTTACTTGCAGAGTGACTTGCAGGCTGGTCCAAGAAACAATGGATGGTCGGTCTCTCTTCAGAATCAGACTTTGAAGCGTCCTCAACCCCAAGACGGATATGGCACACTGACCATGTTACAGGACTGTACAAGTGACATAGGCAAGAAATATCCAAGTGGGAGAGGGGTTATAGCAGTGCCCCCGGACCGAGGAACCATACAAGACTTATCGACTGCATGGACTTGGACTATTGGTTTGTGCAATAAATTACCCTCGCGGTTGGGGTGGACTCAGGTTCTGATGCCTCGTTCTTCGACCACACACTTTATCCCATTGCTCATATTTGATCAAGTCAGGGTGTACCTACATGGCGGTCCCATCTGGAAGTGGGAACGGGGTTAGTTCGTCCGAGTTGTGACTGGAGCTTGGTCGAAAAGCCGGAATTCGACGTCTTCCTTATCGTATTATTATACCAAGTAGGGAACAGGCTCAAATTATCCAAACTAGACTGATGTCATGTTCGACGTCACTGTCTTTTCCTCCTTAGAGAATGTTATAACTCCCTTCTTTCTCATTTATTGAATCTTGTCCTGACGTCACAACCCTCACACATATGAATGTATGAGTTGATGGCGGCCTTGTGTCGAGAGTTCGTTACCTCACCCTACCGGGCCTCGACTTCTCGGGTGTTTGTTCAGGGTTGGAAGCTTCAGGCTTATTAGTTAGAGTCCTGAAACTCGCCCCCATCGAATTCATCTGTGCTTTAATAGCGGCCATCATGGCTGTCAGTTAGTTAAACCATGAATTTCTAGCTTGCATGAACTGGTTAGCCTGAGCTGTCGGATTCTCTTCCTCAACTTGGTGTTCGGCCTCAGTGGCATAGACCGTGGCTTTACTTCTTGAAACTGAGGACCTTGTGTGAACCGTTTCCGCCTCGCTGTCTTCCCCTTCGGAGAAGAGTTTATTCAAGTATAGTTTGTTGGCAAAGACAAGTGATTGACGTTCAAAACAGCTGAATGAGCGCTATAAAGGACGATCTTCAATAATGTGTCAGGTCAGAAGTTTGCGTACAAAAAGATCGATCTGAGAGCAGGTATTTTATTCGGTACTGATTTCTAAGAATAGGTTAGCTCGTCTTGAGTAAGACAAGCATACCTCAACTTGGCCTCGCGTTAACTCATTCATTTGAAAATAACTCACGCTAGCGTTATGCTTAACACATGCAAGTCGAACAGGCAACTCCCTGACTGCAACTTCTGACCCAGCGAGCGAAGTCTACGGAGTGAGCTTTTCAATTCGGTTGAGAAACTTAGCTTAGGATGTCGTACCTGGTAAACCAACTTATCACCTGTAGATAATCAATCTATATTGGCTCTATCTACCCGCTTACTTGACTTACGGTGAGAAAGCAACCAATTATAATCAGAAGACCAGGTTTTCATTAGTACGGGACTCTCTCTTAATTGGTATTTCATAGGAGCATGGGAGGATGGTTTCTATCACTCTTTTCTTTCTTTACTTTATTGAAAGCCGAAGCATATTATGATTATGAATGAGCCGCAGAGTGTATGATGGAAAAAGAAAAGGGGTACGAGTCGAGGGTGGACTGGAAGTGGCGCTAGAATGCACTAAAATGGCCATTGAGACGGGTTTCCGCTTTTACTTAAGTGCCTTCAACCTCTTAAATTCAGTTTATGGTGAGGCATTCATGGGCGTAAGGCATAAGGCATAAGGTATGGAGGCTAACCGTCAGATGAGGAGGACTTGACAAAGATTTCTTTATTGATTTGCCTCATAGCATTGAAGCGATCACGTACTTCCATCAATCTTCTTCTTTAAAGTAATCGTAGTAAAGGGCATAGAGGAGACCTTCCTATGGCACTTACTTATTTCATAATTGACTTGTCTCATGATCGTTTCTATACCAATTGAAAATTTGGACTCTGTATGACAGGACCTTGAGGTAGGCTCAGGCAGGTAAGTAAGAACCCTAAGATTGGACTCAGGTAGGGTAGATTCGGGTTAGGCAGATTCTGGTTAGGCAGGCTCAGATAAGGTATACTTAGGTAAGGTGGTAGGCTCCGGTGAGGTAGACTCGGGTGAGAAAGGCTTAAGTGGGGACCAAATTAGTATACACATTTTCTTCTTTTATTGAGCCAATACTTTTGAGCCAAGACCTTCCTCCATTCAAGGTAAGAAGTATTAGGGTGAGGCCGGTGAATCGGGATTCTATTTCCTTTTTCTACCTGCTATGCCTGAAGAAGGGTACGTTTACAAAATTACTACTCGATTACTACTAAAAATAAAATATTGCATTATATTAGATTGTATCATAGGATCGTGCATCATAATATTTGGTATAGTATAATTGCATCGTAAGATCACAGATAAGATGGTATGGGATTCCATGCATGGGAGGGAAGATGAATTTCATATTCCCAACCAATAAGTGATGCAAGGAAGGTACCTACCCAAATAAGTGATGCACGAAATGACTCAAAGGGTTCAGGCAACTATTGCTCACCCCTGTTGTTTTTCGTCGTTCCTTTTCCGTTCGGCAGTGGACACCGAAATAAAGTGATAGACTGTGTCTGATTGGCTTGCCTTCTTTCGGCGCGGGGCAACACTTATTGAAATACAACTAATTGGGTTTTACTGGCCAATAATGAGTGCTCTCATCGGAACCAGCAAGCATTGAATCCAATAGGGATAACCGGATCTCGCCATAAGATCAGTAAGACTTGAGGGTACCCCTTAGCGCTAGGTCATTCTATTCCTTTAGTGGAAACAGCCGAAGTGAGTGGTTGTTCATGGAGCTTTCCTTAGATATTGAAAGGGTTTTCCTAAAGTGGTAATCCCAATAGGACTATTATCCAATCCAGGCTGGGTTAATAATGAGGTGGCCGTCCTTCATAGCATGTCCTATGGTGAGCTGTACTATAGGTTGGCTCAGCAGCGGGAGTAGCAAGAAAACCAGCCAGCCCAGTCAGAAAGCCAAGCCAGCCAGACAGTTAAGCCAACCAGATGCCAGGCAGTAAGTCAGCCAAGTCAGCCAGCTACCTTGTTCCAGGTCCTACATACGAACCAGCAGCAAAGGCATAGGTACCTAAAGATGTAGCAGTAGTTCCAGGTCCAGCTGCAGTAGTAGATAGATTAAGCCGTTGATGAAGCAAGTGATTCTAAGCCTCTATACCCAGATCTAGATCGAGACCCATAAGCACCAATAGCAACGGAGGTAGAGACAAAGGCAGTTGACTAAATTGATCCAATTGATCCAGCAGCAGAAGTTGGTCCAGCAGCTCCTGATCGAGACCCAGATCCATACGACTCTGTAGATTCTGGTGAGTAAGCGAGTGATCCAGTAGTTTACCCAGCAGCAGGAATTGATGAAGTATCGGTTGAATCGGAACTCGTGGATCCCTCGGTAGCACCCACAGTTCAAGATCGAGATACAGATCCCATTGGAGAATCACCCGTAGATCCACTGGCAGCGGTTGGAGTTTACCTAGTTTACTTAGCACCACCTGAAAAAATAACCCATTGCAGCCTAGTTCACCAAGTCCAACAAGTAATACACTCGCCCAGTAAATACACCAAGTGAAAGTAAGTACACCAATCAATCCCTAGTACGCATCATCAGTACACAGTCTATCATTACCACATATCCCCCGGCATCCACACAGTACGTTCAATACGCTTTAAGTAAGCATTCAGGTTAATCCACTACAGCCCCACGGTATAGGCAATGATTAATATTTGACCTTGATTTGCTTTATTTCAGCTTACGGGGGAAGACAAGTTACAACTGAATTACCAATAGCACATAACCTTCACCCAGCTCACGTATCAGTCATACCCATTGGCCCCTCCACTCTGAATAGCATAAACTTCACCCATCTCACAAGGAACCATACCGTACCAAATAATTCGCTCTTTTACTCGATAACCTTTCTTTTTACCCATCCCCGTTTTCGGACCCATACTTCAACAGCCCGCATCCGCACATTCAATTCAATACGCACCTGCCATCAATAGAGGCCATCCCACCAGCAACAGGCAGGAGGCAACATCTGCCGAATGCCATACCCACCACACACGGCATAGCACGGAACGGTACGAGATGGCACAGGGCGGGAATAAGCTACGAGACGGGAAGGGCCCCCTATCCTGAACAAGTCCCAGGATGCTAAACATGACACTAGGCTCTATTAACCGGATATTAGCTGCTTCAGAGCTTGGTTACACGATACGATGACACGATGAGATGAGGTAGGGCCGATGAGGTACTTTTTTCCGGATTATGTTTGCTTACCAATAGAGGTAGGTTGGTGTTCCCTAAAATGAGGTTCCACGACGATAATATGGGACAATGAGCTGAGTTAGGCCGTTAGTGATTGAGTTATTCTGTGATGCCGGGGACGTGATGCCGTGGTGAGTGAGCTTACACTATGAGCCATATAAAATACACACTGAACTAAGTTATATATATATATATACGTAGATATACTGGTTACAATTTAAATGAAAATATACCATGCTAAAGTACAGGGCTTAAGCCGTTACGGGATGTAGATGAACAAACAGTTTTTCGCGTGCTTTCTTATACTTTACTGGGAGGGGAGTGAGTTAGGAGCCCGGGTTGCACGAGGGTTATGGCGGCAAGGGAAGATAATACGTGATGGAAATAGAGAGACCCACCTGACGAAACACAATTGAGCTTTATCATAAGCACCTGTAGGAGACAGGACAGCAGGACACTTATCAACAGCACTACCCCACCATAGCCCAGCAGAGACAGCTTGCCTTCCCAATGGCACACCCATGAGCCAGAGACAGGAGATGATTCTGTGTGCGTTAACAGTTTATAATCCTCCCCTAGGATGTGATGCCGATTCCCTTGTTTAGCCCCAGTCCCAGGTTTACCTTTCCCTTGTATGTAAGACCGAAAGAGAAGGCCCCCTTTATTTCCACCGGAGGGGGGGGGGGGCACAGACTACGAGAGAAGGAGTAAAGCCCGAGGCGGGATAACTACAGGCTATGCTACCCCCTGGCTCATTGGCTGATGGGGGGAGTATAAAGACTTCGTGGTCCCTAAACTTGGTTTTATTACTTTACCTGACGCTACGCGAGATAGAATTAGTGATTATGAACCCATAAGATTGAATATAAAAATAACCTATCTATAACAGAGATATAAACTTTTATCTATATAACCTCTAAGAAAGGAATTTTATCCTAATAGTAAACTAGAGATGATGAGTAGACACTTTCAATAACCTAGAGATGAGATAGAGCCCACCTGCAACTACAGCGGGGAATATTGAAGATAAATATATTACTTACAAGAGCATAGAAAAAATAGATAAGAGGAATAGAGCGAGATAATACAAGAAAAGAAAATAAATTAGTTCTATCTCTTACTTGCAAGGAAATAAAGAATGGGGGCACTACCTAGCACTTGAGTCGAACGCTACGCGGGATGGGAATATGAAAGAGAGGATGTTTTGAACAGCAGTAATGAAATAGGACGCTTTATGTATGATGCTTTATTTCTTATTTATGTTCTGAAGAGCATTCAGTTCAATAGGACCTTTATGTATCGTTTATTTTAAGCATGATAACCTGTATGCATTATGATACAAATATGAAACCTTGAGCCTAAGGAAGGAACAGGCTGAGGAAAGGAAAGTGCTTATCCTCACTGGGAAAAACAGAGATCTATGAATTTATAGAGCAATATTGATTAGTAGCTCTATAATAGGAAATAATATGCCATATTATTAGATGGTTGTTTTCATTTCTATCTAATTGAATATAGCGATTACAAGCAGAGAATAGTATGACTAATCGGAG
Source organism: Pinus albicaulis (assembly GCA_034641835.2). Classification (NCBI taxonomy): domain Eukaryota; kingdom Viridiplantae; phylum Streptophyta; class Pinopsida; order Pinales; family Pinaceae; genus Pinus; species Pinus albicaulis. Next base: position 105,344 of record JAXQQM020081247.1, on the reverse strand, counting down.
GTACTAAACTTAACTTTTGTTAATCAAACAAAATTGGCATTTCATCCACTTTCTATATGTTTAGCGGGATTGATTCGATTGCTTTGAGGTTGGGCGCCTTGATGCTCTATTACTTTTTGCGAGAGGAGCGTTAAGCCGCTCAACCAAAGGGAGAGGAGCGAGCATAGAGACCCCCCACACACACCCGAATAAGAACTTAGGGGATAGGTTCCAGTCACGCTTGTCAGGGAGGTTCTTCTAGTAAAGGAGTTTCCATTCACGCTGGTACGGAAGTCTCAGTTTCATTCAGGCAGGTAAGCTTCTGCCAGTTTTTAGCTGCACCCATTACCCCAGCTCCCCCAACCTATGACCGGAGGGCTTGGCTCCTCACCCACGCTGGGAGGGTCCTCCTTGCATTAGTCAAAAGAGGAAGTCTTTCTATGAGTCCTGGAGTACCTAGCTATTAGTCCTAAAGTCCCTAGAGAGAGCCAGGGTCTTTAGAGAGAGCCTGGGTCTTTACAATGGTCTTTGCATTAGTAAGAATGGTAGGGTCAGAGCTTCAGCACGGGGAGAGGGGAAGCATGGTCCTGCCAATGAGCATCCAATAAGCATGGTCAAGCGCGAATAAGAGGGTCCTGCCCTCCTTGCAATAAGCATGGTTCCTTGCTATCCTTAAAGACAAGCAATAAGCTACAATTCTACAGTGATGTCCGAAGGGTAAGGCCAGAAATAGAGGCAATTCATGAGGCGTTCCTTTATCCCGGTATGCTTGTTATTAGGCAAGTGGGCCTAGATGAGACCTCCTGGCCAGGAGGATTTCATACAGCAAGCAACCTTGCATTAAGCCAAGTGATGGGGTGCCCCTAAGGGTGAACCAGTACGCATGTGTTTCTTGTTTTTGAGGGGATAACGGAAGAGAAGCAGGGTCTTTTCCTGTTTTCCTACCCTGTCCAGCGCTTGTCCTCTCTTCCCTTCCTAGCGGGCCTTTCGCTCCTACCCCGGCCTATTATGCCCTTGGCTTCTGCTGAGACTACTGCTTTCGGGTGGATCAGATGGGGATCAGCAGAATCTGGATACGAAACAACTTGAACTTCAACAGTCTATATATGTTCTATTTTCATATCCCGGGCACACGACCTTCCTGGCTGGGTCAACCTTCCTGTACTTGAAGGGAGACAAAAAGAATGTTAACCGGTACTACCTTTACCACCTCTAGTAAACCTTTTAGTCTAAGTTATTATCCATATGCAGCCACCTTAGTTCAGGCTCTCCTAAAGGCTCTATCTCTTAAAGGGAAGGACCTGAGTAATTTGTACTACTATGCTTTTTCTTTCAACCCGGGAACCAGCAGCCTTTAGAAAAATAAGAAAGAAGAGGGCCGGACTCTGTTGAGCATAGCGAGCATCCCCCCCTCTAATATAAGTAAACGCAGTGGGGAAGGTATGAACGCACGGGTAAGGATACTTATGTTCTCCCAGGCTGTTGGCTACAACTATAATGGAGGGTAAGTTTTTGTTTTAGCAGTCTCTTAATATAGATATCCACTTATACCTTCTTCTTACTAGTCTTTAGATACTCGCAAGTAACTACTTTTGCCACTAAGAGTGATCTACTGAAGGAGGTAGTACAAGCTTTCCATAAACACTCTATGGTATGAATTTCAGTCCCTTCTAGCTTACAATTGGCACAAGAACACCACCTCTTCGTTCGGCTCTTCCCAATCTTTCCAAGAAACAATCGTGGGACCACTAACTCTGATTTCAGGGAATGCTTCTTTGTAGGCATACCTATCGAAATAGCGATAAATTGGACTAGCTAATTCGTTTGTTGCTGCTAAGAGGAATAGCTCAGAGATCAGATAAAGACAACTAAGCAAGCACGGACCGTTCGGAGAGGTCGGAGGATCTAACTCGGAGATTGGATCAGAGGGGAAATCAGGAGATCAAGAATACTCAGAAAGGGAGTCAACAAAGAACCCGAAAAAGAGCAGCCGAGTTCGAGTGCCAGTAATCCTTCACAATCCCTATTCAAGATGGAAGCAAAGGTCGACATCAAGCCGTACCAAGGTGAGATAGATGCGGTAAAGTTGAATCATTGGCTACAGCAATTATAAGTTTCTTTAAGTGTTCACCACATAGAAGAGGAACAAAAAAGATCATTTGCTAAACTGAAGCTAGAGGGTCATGCTCTGACCTGGTGGGAGAGCCATACAGAAACACTTAGGCTGGAGGGTGATCCGCCAGTGACTAAGTGCGAAGACTTCAAAAAGAGAATGAAGTCCCAGTTCTACCCTATCAGGTATGTAGAGGACCAATGGATCTGATGGCATTACTTCAGGCAGAAGCAGGGGCAGAGTGTACGAGAATACACCACCTAGTTCAGGAAGATGGCTATTATGCTGGGTATCTCTCCCAAGAACCCAGATGTACTTATAAAGTATTTTGGGGAAGGTCAACGCTACAAGACACCTCCGTAGAGACCTAGTCCAGGCGATATCTCTCCCTTCTTATCCCATTTATTGCCATTTGCTCGGGAGCAGGTAATCTCTTCCTTCCCACAGGTGAGAGCCAAGAGTTCGGCGGCCCCTAATCGGAAGATACCACTGGAGAGCAGGAGATGCAACGATGGGGCACTCGACTCTAATAAAAGGCTTTCTCTGGAAAAATTTGATAAGTAGTAGTAATAGGTTGAAAGAGATCGGGGATAGCTTTTCTTTCTGCATGGTTACAGGTCGATCTTATTACTCTTCCCGTTGTTGATCTTATTCAAAGCTAAGTTTGTTGGTGATCTATCTGGCTGCCTTATCAGCGTTGTTTACTGCCCTCCGTTTTCTTGCTCGCCCGGACTCTTTAGAGAGTTGAAAGGGCTACCGAAAAGAAATGTTCTGGAATAAGAATGCCGAAATATCTTGAAACAACCCTTTGAAAGAGAAAAGAAATAGGAGGTAGACTCCTGTCCTTTATTGCGGCCGGATAAAATCCTTTTTCTTTCTGGCATGGCGAGCTGGTTGTTTGCTGGCAGATAGGAATGCTGGTGATCGAATTTAGCTTGCTCTAAGTAAGAGGTTGCCCTTCTCCAGGTCGATCTGGCGGGCAGAATTTTTGCTTATACGGATCGATATTATTACTCTCCCGTTGGTCGAGCCTGCTTGTGCATGATGGCGGCCCGGTGGTCGAGCGATTTTCATTCCTCACCATATGAATAGTGAGTCGATGGCGGCATTATAGTCGAGAGTTCGACAGGCTCACCCTCACCATATGAATAGTGAGCCCCCTAACGGGTCCTACCGGGCCTTGCTCTCTCAACATTGATTGAGTTCAACCAATAGAGATCTTCATCTACTGCTTGCTCCTTCTCCCCTGACCTGCATCTACTGCTTGCTACTTGTCCCCTGACCTTAAAGGCCATTTCCGTGGATACGAAAGTATCGCTACTTTAGACAATCGAATCTAAAATAGATTAATAAAAGTAATACAGGTAAGAAATAAGCCCTTCAAAGCCCATTTCTGTGAATAGCATAATGACATATATAATATCTCTCATTCATGACTGGAATCACTGGTCGAAATGAACCAAATCGATCTCTCAAAATTGCATAATGACATATATAATATATGAATTCACGCTCTATCGATCGAATAATGAATTCGATAGCGTAATTACATATATAATATATGCACTGTGTCTGCTCGAGAAAGTGTCGAAATGACGTAATTACGTATATAATGGCGGAGATCTCGCCAACCAAATAGAATCTCGTCATCTCGCGCGGTGCATTTCTCGAACCATGTATCCACACGTGCCATTTAGGAATAGCCAAAAGCGAACGCCAGCACGAAGATATGATATGTCTTCCCGGGCGGGCATCATTGTCAGACGGGAAACACACTCGATCCCATACCGACCTCGATATGTGAAATCGTCTTACGCCATATGTACTGATCTTGATCGGGAGACATGGTCAAAGCCCGCTCACACACATTCTCCGGCCCTTAGGTTGGATCGCTGACTCCCTTTCTTTACTTACTGGTGTGGGGGTAAGTGAAGAAATATATAGAGAAACTTGCCTGCCTATCCATGGGTTAACGCGAGAGTTCACGCAACCCCAACGCGCGAACACTACAGACGGCATTAGCGACTCACGGTAATAGTGAATTCGTAAAGCTTTAACAATAAGCACATGGGTGACGTAAGGAGTAGAGACTGATTAGCAAAATACAAATCATATCTCGAACCTACGATCGCCTTCTCGGGTAATTAGCCACATACGGAAAAATCGGGATTCATTTCTCGATATTTATCCCCTCGATCATATTTGGTAAGTTCATCTATCGCAGGGGCCGGGTGCCTTTTCCCTCTCTGCCAGGGACAAGGCGAACCTTGGTGAACCAGGCAAGTATGTGATTCTGGGTCTAGAAACATGAGCTTTATAGGTGGCGACTCAGGCTCTCACTGAGGGGCACCTACACGGTGTTACCAGACTTACTGAGGTGTGCGGTTGTGTTTGTCTGTGTAAGCTTGGTAGGTCTGGCTGAATCTGTCTTTGAGGGGTTTCTCTTCTGTTCTCTGCTGGGTACTGGGCGTGTATTCTGATTGGATGATCGGGAGCATGTTCTTGCTTGCTGGCGGCGGTAGAGTTTTTTCTCGATCAGTTGAGTACAGCTTAGTCAAGTCCTAGAATTGCTATTCAAAATTGGCCCGCTATCACATAGAAAACAGGGAGTTCATTTTCTTGGCACCAAACACTGATTCATTAATGCGTAGGGTAATACGAGTGGGTAAGCTTGAATGTACACCCAGTTTCTATTACCCCATGCGTTGTATCTAGGTCTATCCGAGCCCGCTCCTGCTTGAAGTGAAAGGAGAATCTATGCACTCATAACCCGGAGCCTTCCTAATCCTTCTGGGCTATCTCCTTATTAATCGGTATTGGCGCCTGAAGAAGCTGTGGTCGAATAGAAAGCTATGATCCGTGCATGGTACTATCCCTAAACCAGACTCAACTCTGGACCAGTCCTGATTGATGGTGCATCATGGGGTTGGCTGCCATCTCGACCTTTCAAAACATATAAGGCTTAAAAGATCGATCATTCATCGCTGGCACAGAAATATTTGATTTGGTGGGGGTCATTGGCAGGTAGAGGAGGAGGTGTCGGCAACAAGATCTGAGCCAGCGTAGCGTGACTAGAGAATCCTTCTTTCCATTAGTGTCTATAGGGGTGGTGTATTGGGTATACGTATTAAACCTTTAATAAGGAGATCGACCCGCCCTTATACTATCATGCTTCTTTATGATTCTGAGCTTTTTATTCTCCTATTGATACCGATTTTTTCATATATGTCTTGCCTCTTTCGTCGCCTTCCGGGGACGTCACCACATTTCCCCATTAACCCAAGCCATTACATTGACCCGCGAGATCGGGGACCAGGACCGCCGGTCACTATGGACATGGGGCGGGGTTGCATCGGTCATTGAGATAGGGATCCCTCATCCTGTCATTGCGCCCCCGGACCTACATCGAACATAGTATGCATAGCTACTACGGAGATTGGTAAGCCAAGGGTTGGCAAGTAGAGTCTGGTCAAATATGGCAGTCCTGTAAGGTGCTCATAAGTGGGATCAATTGTGCTTGGCTTCAAAGGGCTGGATACCACCCAAAAAAACTTGGATCGGGTTGCAGTTTTCTATTTTAAGGCGTAGCATGTCTCCAAAGTGCAGAATGATGAAGTGGCTATAATGGAAGTGAGGTGGCGTAGGTTGCTTGCCTTAAAGTGATGGTGATTAGATGATGTAAAAAAGGTGAGTAGTACAACCCGAAGATCATGGAAATAGGCTGTAAGTAGGCTGTAGATAGGCTGCAAAGCGATTAGGATAAAGTCAAATGCACACCGGCCCAGGCTGATCCAAAATATCATCAATCCTTGGAACAGAATACCTGTTCTCCATGGTGATTCTATTCAAGGCCCTATAGTCCACACACATCCTCTAAGTCCCATGCTTATTAGGAACAAAAACTATAGGTAAACCGGCAAGAGAAGCACTTGGTCTTATCACCCTGGTCTAACAACTCTGGAATTCGTTTATTCACTTCATCTCATTCAAGAGCATATTTCCTATGCAACCCATGGGATTAGTGAATATAGCAGCAGCTCCATTTTGTGTTCCACTTCCCAGCAATAATCCCTTAGACTCTTGTCATAATTATTGAAATTGAAAGGAGGGTACCTAACTGCCTCTTTTTCTCTTATGCTTTCAGGGGATAGACCTTGTTGATGCTCGATTCTCTCGGCCTATGGACGAGGAGGGAGACGCCTGTTTCCGATTAAATGGTCTTCATGTGACCCTCCCCTTTCAAGATTCTTCCTGGCTCATAGTCCGGTGATGGAAAAGGGGTATGTGCTATTCGATTAATAGGGGAAGATACCACCAACCAAATTCTTGCTAAATTCATAAGGGTCACTGCATCCCGGAAATAAACCTCTTATTGATGGTGAACTGCCGGAAACGGAGGAACGGAATGACCCACCCACTCCTTACTGATTATAGGGTTCGCAAGCTTTTACGTTCAGCCCTGGTACTGCTATTCACACCTTTGGAGTACTATATAGGACATAGCTAGTGAGAATCAATAGTTAGAATCGTCCAATGATAGCGAATTGAGAGAGAAAGAAGTTCCTCGACCTTACCCCCCCATAGATAGACCAAAGGCCCGGAGGGGATCTCATGGATTCGTATTGAAGGTGAGAACTAATTGACAGACCGTAATCAAATATCGGCAGTGATTTATTTCATAAATACTCTTAAGGTGGGAACACATAATCACTCGTTAAGGTGGGATCGTAATGCCCCATTCGTATTGTCGTACCCCAATGGATTCATATTGACAGATCGTTCCTTACCGTTCCACACCTTTTGACAGTTCGTCCTTTCACTATCTAGTGCCATCCCGGGATCAAAGTGATTGACCATAAATACTGTACAACCCATAAGTAGCCCAAAGGCCCGACGAAGGAGGGGATCTCATAGATCAGCTATAGAGAGTGGTGGCATCCGTCCGTGGTGGTGGAAATAGAGGAGACCATACTACAAAGGTGGTAATGAATGCCCCATAAGTAGACCAAAGGCCCGGAGGGGATCTCATGGACAGGAGGGCGACATGGTGGCATTCGTATTGACAAACCGTTCCTTACCGTTTGGTATGGGTGGAGCAGCTGGTCAATGCCTATCCCGGGAAGAAAGCTGGTCAATTCCATGCCTTGACTATGGAACAACCATAGTGCTCGTCCTTGTCCTGAATAGCATAATTATTAGTTTGTTTCGTTCTTTACGATTCATACGGCACGAGGAACAGGATACAGAATATGGGCCCACCAAATGGAATATCAATAAATCATTCCTATATTTATGGAAATTACATATATAAGGACTTGAAATTGAAATGCATAATTACATATATAATGAGATATATATTTGGATATTCTTCGTACAAGCATTCAACCTTCCGCCTTCATCACCAGCCATGCCAAGTCCAACAGAAGCCAGAAGCCAGATGCCTTAAGCCCTAAGCCATGATGATTGAACCAAGCGATGGCGGCCTGTTGTCGAGAGTTCGGCAGGCTCACCCTCAGAACCAAGCCTTGCACTTACTTTCTATGGCAAGGATTGGGATAACTTAACTGCTTCTTCCTTCCGACGAATAACTTGATGGTCTCAGCCGTGCGTAAGGTAAGGAGCTTATAAGAATGGTTAGGATGGGCTTGAGGGTAAGGGAAAGATGGTCTGTAGGGTAAAAGGATGGTATGTAGGGTAAGGCAAGGAGGTTATAAAGAAGGAAGGAATAATCACTCCTTCCTCCATCACACTAGGGTTAAGCTTTCATGGCTTCTATAATGTCTTCGTAGGAATGGAAGATGTGGATACTAGAGCCGGGGGTCTTTTCAGATACTGTGAAGGGAATGCGGGCATTCCGGATACTATATACTCCATACGTATGCGATTCATTATCTTGTTGAGAATGGCTCACTAATGAGGAGACCGTACACACTGAGTGGGGATCAACCCATGGCGAGGTGAAGGGAACAACCATAGGAGGTGGGCCCATATCTATGTCGAAGGACGATTCAGAGCCGCCTGATGATGTGAAACCTATGGAGGTGGGGTGGATATGTAATAGATAGTGGTGGAAGTGGTGGTATTTGCAGGGGATGGGGAAACTCGTGCTGACTAGGATCAACTAGGGGACTAGTTGGCATAGTCAGATGCTGGACGGTGGAAAGGGTAGTTTGGGATTGGAGGAGTTATATACAGTGATGGGTTTAATGGCCAAATGTTTGGCACAAGGTGCACGGATGATTGGTGCACAATGTTGCATTGCGCTACTTAGTAGTTTCCTTCATGGATATGGGGGGGTTTTGCCCCCAGCTGGTGGGGTTGGAAACAATACAACTATTGCTAGCAGGTGAAGGAGGTTCCTTGATTCTGGGAGCATTGGTAAAAGGTTGGTGGCATGGTCGACTCCCAAATAAGGAGAGGGAGAAATTAGAAGTATTTAATCAGCTAGGGAATCAACGTTTACAGCATCATTGAATCACCGGACATAGATAGGTGTGGGGAGGAAGGATCAACCGGATGGGCGTACTATCTATTATAGGCCAGTGCAGTCGAGGGGGAGTGGGATCGGTAGCATAAAAGCGAGGGTGGGAAGCTGGAGCTTGATGGGGAGCTTGAGCTTGCTTGTTAGCTGGAATAATTTAGAACGTAGGTTCGCTTTAAATCCAAATAGAATTATGAAAGGAGGGAATTTTGTAAGCACGCTATAATTTCATTATGCACGGTTGTGGGATACTCACGTATATAATGCAATCATTGTGCTGTTAGTAGATTCTTTGAATTGTTTCTATTTACTGTGTGGGTGAACGAACGGGGCTTCCTTTGAATGGCGTGCATGCAGTTCATTTTTGGCTTCTTCTGTTAGCGGCTTGCACATGGGAACATGACGGCTTAGCAATACCTTTGAGACAATAGAGAGAGATTTCACAAATCCCACATATACTGAAATGGGTGGTCCAATGGACTGCAGCCCACAGATACCGGAATGGGGACTATGGACGGCGTTGAAACAGACCTTTCACGGTACTAGAGTGAACGACAGGGTCTCCGACAGCATTGCAAACCGGTCATGGGAGATCATAGCTGATAGGAGATCATTCATTGTACCCAGAGCGAGTTAGTGAGTAAAACAGACCTTATGCAGTCCCACCTACCAGCGGATCTATCTCTTGCTACCTTCAACCTGTGATCAATCTATCTGAGAATAGATATCATCTTCTTGCTCTCCCTGCCTTCGAACTTCTGCATGCATGCTTATCTCGCTGCCTGCTTCGACCTTGCCGCTGATAGTAAGTCATAGCCAGACAGACAATTGCTAGTCATAGTTGGGCTTTTATACTCGGTTGGGCTACCGGGCTTAGATCCTTGGCTTGGATCCTGAGAATATATATAGAAGTAATTAGGATATTTACATATGTTAATTCAATAGAGCGAGGAGGATAGCTTGCCTGGATAGTTTGATTGGATGAATAATTGGGCACTAAAAGAGTCAATTCAGTGCTAAGTGCTAAAAGAGTCAATTCGGTGTGAGTCGATTCAGCGCTCAAAGATTGAAAAGTCAACAAATATAGACATAACCTAATAAAAAGAGGAATAAGATCTGACCCAAAAGTCTGGATTCGATATGTTCCCATCTAGGTATGTCCTTGCCTAACCCGGGCGGTGGCCAGCAGGTCTGGTTGTGGTCTGGTTCCAGTATTTACCCCATAACACTAGTAAATGGAAAAAACAGATCAAATGCCAAGTTTCGGGTAGATTGATTGGTATTAGTAAGAGAAGGAGTTGATAAGAGCCCCTCCAAACAGGGTATCGTTTGGGAAAGTGCAATTACCAAGCCTGGGAGATTGGGATTGAGAAAAGCAAGCCTCCTCCAGACATGATACAAGTTTCAGTCAGCCCCACACTTGCCTCTCTACTATATGCTTTTTTCCCCGCTTCTTTCCCCCACTTTTGATGCTATTATTCGTCTCCTTACCTTCTCCATACAGTTGGGTTTCTATAAGGTATAATTAGGTTCTCCTCCACAAAGTAAGTATGGACTCGCTTACGCTCCTACTCGTCGTCAAGGCTCCTCCCTCTATAGCTGCTATTTTCCCGCCTCGTCACCTGAGCAGTACTCTGGGATCCCTCTTCTCCCAACCCATCTATATTCTCCCAACCCTCAAAAACTAGATAGCTTGCTCCTTAACTGCTCTATCTCAATAGCAGCTACTAGATAGGATATTTTGATTGGGATAGGATATTAGGACCAGTATATCCCCAATAACACTAGTAAGTAGTCATGTACTTATTTATCTAGTTAGTATAAGAAGAAAGCCAATCGAACCCAAAGGTCTGGATTCGGTCTCTCCTCAATAACACTAGTAAGAAACTACCGGGATGTGGTCCAAAGGGATTGGGTCAGTCTATCTAATGAGTGTAAGGAGGAGAATCCGGGTGGTGGCCAAAGGGACTTGTTTCGATGTGTTGTTAATAGGATAACTTACTAATTAATTGGTTGTTGAAGCCTGCCCTTAAGTAAGAAAGGAGACCTTTAGAAACATACGTTAGAACTAAGATTGCACTTCATTTAGGTTTTTTCACTATGCATCAACACTTGTTTGTAGCAGCACCTTGTTCCCTTCTTTCGGAACTACATAGATGGAAACAACCTTTCGCTAGGGACACATCCAACAAAACAGCAGATTGTGTTGCTTGTCACGAGATGCATGGAGAAGTGTTGTGTTTGGTGCATCTCACACTGAAGATTCATCAATGGAAGAAATATGAATTCGAAAGATGAAGTTGACAGTTCTTTCCTCCATTTTGACCAACTAATTCTGACCAATTCTAACCAATAAAGGATTCATTAGAAGGCTTACCTCTTGAGCCAGGGAATCAATATCATACTTACCTCATCAATTGAGGAGTCATTATCAAACTTACCTATTGATCGAGGAGTCATTAGCTTCTCATTGTAAACCAGGTAATTACCACCCCATTTCCAGCCGGTCGATAGACAGTGGCCGCCGATAGAATACAGTCTCATTGACAAGAGGTCACCGATAGTCGTCGATAAGGAGGTTGTCATAACATGAAAGACAGACGTTCAGTGAAGTACAGATAGGGACCCTTGATCCTTTATACTCATCCCTACAGCCTTGGGACTATGCCTTGGGAACATCCTGACACTAATACCTCAGCCTTACACTTGATCTATCGATCCTTTACTTATCCCCTCATACATCCAGCCTCTGCCCTCCAGCCTTGGAAAATCATCCTTGGGACCCTCTTAATTACCCTCTATCCTCGATCCTCATTCATACAGCCTCTGCCCTTGATCTATCCATCTTCTACTCTCAACTCTAAATAGCTGTATATATTATATACTATATAAATACGTTCAGTTCAAGAAAGATGGAAGCAGAGCGAACAAGAGCGGAAGCGGAAGTGAAGGAGTGCGAGTAAGGTGCACTGATTACCCTTACAACCGATACTCCAGGAGAGGTGGGTATTTACATATATAAGAAATATTTTGGCTTTTAGTGGATTCTTTGAATGGCGAATACGTCTGGGCTTGGATCCTTTTCAAAAAGGTGGAACAGCTCACTCCCAATACGAGCCATCCAAAAAAATGATATTTATTACTTGCTTTATATTATATAACGTCCCCTTCATACCCTTCTAACGTCCCCATATGAGGCGACATCCGCAGAGATACGTACACCGGACATAGACATCTTCCAAGATAGGTAGCCCACCGGGCCCACGGATAACACTAGCCACCAGACCCTACCACCAGACCTTGCCGACAGAAACCAGCCACCTGCCCAATACACATATTACAAGTGTGTGAGGCCCGGTAGGGACTCGGCCGAGGTTACGAGGTCGAGGTGAATTAACCAAATAAACTAGATTATGTTTCCCATGTTCCCAACAGCTGTGAACCGATAGGATAGTCCGCAGTGAACCGAAAGTCACAGTTAGCCGCCTACAGTGATCATCACACCCAGTTGTTCCCAATAGCACTCAGTTTTGCCAACAGCGAGCCCTTTTACCTACTGCCAGCACAAAGCTATCGAATCAAGTCTAGTCCCTAGCAGCGAGAAGTGGAACCTGCGGGCCACAGACCCAGTTTTTTAGAATCACACCTAGTAAAAACTAATGTTGCAGTTCATTCATCATAACAAGCCCCAGCGACCCATGGAATGATATTAAGTGTGTTCCCCCCATATTCCCTTGTTTATATGGGTAGTAGCCCCATCGAACCACCATATGCGAGAGATGACCCCATGTTCCCCACCTAAAGAGATTTATTTATAAAGCTGTTACCATATGTGATAAAAGATAAGGAAGTATCTTTAAGTTACCCAAATTTTTGAAGTCTGAGTTCGCATTCCCCATTCACATTATCCCATTACTGCATCCCGTATGCCTGCCTAGTACACTCATCCAGGATGGCCCAGTACGCATTCACTTATTAACGATTCCATTCAATCCGCATCCCCTCCGCATTACCCAGCCCCCTTTCACTAATCCCCTTTCACTTACCGGACGGGAATAAATAACACTTCAAACTATTCTGTTCCAGATGGCCAACATGACAATAAGGTTCTTTAATAGAGAACTAGAGAGCATCAATTAAGTAGGGGTTGGTTCAGTAAATCACTGCTATGCTCCCTCCCTCTATTTTTTTTGTTGGAAGGGTTGGTTTCACGCCAATTCCAAGCTTGGCATATGGATATTATATATGTAATTATGTACGGATATATAATGAAAGTAAGAAATAAATAAAGAACGTGCCTATTTTGTTTTGTTTTCTAAAAACTTGGCCTTTTTTGTGAAGGTCCTTTCCCGTTGGTCAAGCCTGCTTACACATCCTTCGATACTACATTTTCCAGTGTCCTTACCTGGCACTCTATAGCAGGGGTGGAGATTGGATATAAAAAAGAATGGATATAAAAGTAATTTCTGCACGAACCAGTCACCCTACCCCATTACTTATGGACAAACCAGTCACCCTACGCCATTACTTGGTAAAGTAAGCGTACTAGTCAACCTACTCATTGAAGGACTTATTGGCTTTGTATTATTAGCTGAGCTTCTTGGCTGGCTTGGATTCTTTCCTTATTAACTTGGCTTATTAGCTGGGCTTAAGGGCAAGGGAAGTTAGGCATTGAATAAGGGCTGTATGACTGGGTACTTTGACTAGGGAACTATGCCAGGAAACTATCAGCAATACCAACCGGGTATTGACAACGACTATATAATTAGCTCTTTTTTAGTGCATTAGTAGTTCAAGCCCTAGAGACTGCCTTAAGCTGCTCCATGGCAAGAAGCCTTTAGAAACAACAAGCTTTAGTCTTTGGCAAAGTGAAACTTATATATGCCATTATCATATATTTCACATAATATTTTTACAGAAAGGTGAAACGTAGAGATGCGGTATCGTATTTGGATTATTATTCCCCTTGTTTATTTATCCCATTGGATTAAAGGCCATAGAGTCAGTTCCATGGAAAATTAGCCTTCTTCTTATAGACCAAAAGCTTAGTCCCATGCACTATGTATGGACTATAAACAACCTTAAGCCTTTGAGTGAAAGCCATCCATGAGACTATGTGATGAATAAGCTCCGACAATATTTGTTAGAGGGTAGGCAATTTCTTTATTAAGGGTAGGTCCTGCTGTCTCTGCCAGGTGCTTGCTTATGGGTGCCTCTGTCACCACTCCACTCTGGTTCGCTTAGCTTCAATCTATCATTCATTCGTCCACAACTTCGAACTGACTATGGATGCCCTTAAAGGGTAAGGAAAGGGGAAGTAAAGGGTAGGATTGCAAGATTCGTTCATAGGCTTATTTTCAGGTCCGGAGGGCTTGCGCTTCTGAGGGCAAGGATGTTCCCAAGGAGGAATTTGATTAGTTTCCAAAAGCTGAGTGTAAGGTCCCAAGGCGGAGGTAAGATGCATAGGAGGAATAGTCCCACCAAAGGCTGTAGGTATGAGGTTACGCGGTCCCAAGGATGAGTGTAAGGATGAGTACCAAGGCTGGAGGGTAGAGTGGCCAAGTAGATACCAAGCCAAGCAGCCCGGCCCAGCCCATACATATAATCAATTCAATCGCTGCACACAAAAAGCAATTAACATAAAAGCACTAAGTTGGGCTTGTCTGATGTCTGATGACTTCTGGCTTGTGGACTTGTTTAGGCATAAGTGGAGTTGTCTAAAGGTGAAGGACTAAAGGCTAGGCTTCTGGTTCAAGGCTTTTGGCTTGGTGTTCTAGGCTGAAGGTTCAAGTATGTGCTAGGCTTATGGCTGAAGGTTGGCTGAAAGGCATCTGGCTTCTGGCTTTTGTTGGACTTGGCATGGCTGGTGATGAAGGCGGAAGGTTGAATGCTTGCTGGTTCCTCTGCTATTATATATGTAATTATGCATTTCAATTGTGAGACCAATGGCAAAGGGGTTAGTAAACGAAGTGAACGAACCTCACCTAGAGGCACCTCGCCGAAGCTATGACTGTTACGTGCTCTGGAACGGGGACTATCTTACTGGGTCTCTATCTGGATCTTCACCACCTGGGGAACTTCTGCTAGCTAAGGAGATGATGGAACGAACAGGTAGGGATGCTAGGAAATAAACAAGCTACTTATGTCTATGCTGCTGGCTCTGCTACTGCTGATGGATCGACTACTTCTAGCTCTCGAAATGGAACTGCTACTGATGCTTATTCAATTTGTGCTACTGAAGCTGGTGCTGGAGGATATGGAACTGGACCAACTGGTTATGGATCTGTAGTAACGGCCTATGCTTGCTTTGTTGCTTGTGCAATAGGTTATTATATGGTCCCTATACCATGAAATGGGCTTTACACTGGTCTGTCATGAGAATAGTGCTGCTTAAACGTGGCTTAAACCACTGCCTATGCCTTAGCATTTATCGGGAAATAATTATGTGAGGATCACGAAGAAGTGCAATTGGGTACCTAATGCATACATACAGATCTTTTAATAGCAAGATGTAAGATGCCGGGATGGAGTGATAAGCACTAGGGCATGCTTTAATGATCGAATGAAATGTGCGTGGGCCTTATGTATAGTTCCAGATCCAATTCCAGGCTCCAGTAGCGGAATCTACAGATTGAGATAGATCGAGAAGCAAAAAACCCAGAAATGGATATAGAGTCAGCAGAGGTAACATAGATATATGCATCTAGAAGCTCTGCATCGCGATCTGGAATTGCTGGTACTAGCGACCTGGGAGGGATGTGACTACTTCAACTTGGTCAATCGGCTCTGCCTTCACCCACCCGGCTTTACCTAAATCTCCAATGAAAGAACCTGGAGTTGCCGGATGCTTACTTTTCTACGCTGAGGGGTCTCTATCTTGAGAAACTGCCTTATTTCTGGAATGGGTCAATAGTATCTATCAGTGATTTAAGTTGAACAAGAAGCACCATAAGTGAAGTTATGAAACATCAAAGTCTGTATAAACAAACGTCAGATAAGAGCCCAGATAAGGAGAACTCCCTTTGTTCAACGGAGTCTCTTTCCTTGCCTGTACCATCTGCTTCTCTGCCTATTTAGCCTCAATGGATGTTCTTTTCCGGGAAGCAACACCACATCTAGCAAGGTGGATAATTCGTAGTAAAAAAAGATATGGCACCAGTCTCTTTACCACTCAGATCTCCTTATTTCTTATTTGTTCCATGATTTCTATTCCCTTTGTTATTGGGTCAAAGGCTACAAGGATCCACTGTCAAATTTATGAAGCTAATAAAGATGTTCCACAAACCGTGATTACATTAGCTATTCAAACTATTTCTAATTCAAACAAATCCATTTCCATGCCTTTTCCCCTCTCAAATTTGTTGATTTATCACTTAATTTTCCCACGTTTACCCGCTGTTGTGGCTGAACATGTTTCATAGTAACAAGCATGCCAGTGCATTGATTAGCCCTAAGCATTGATTCACATAATCTCATAAGAAATAATCAATGAAATCTGATGACATATGTAATAATGGAAGCCTTGCATCAAATTTTATCCTCACACAAGCGTAAATCATCCTGGTCTAATGATATGTATTCCAACCATCAGTGATTAAGCACTTAGCATTAGCGGGATTAACTACTACTTATTGAACATGAATAAAGAGTGTAATTACATATATAAAGAATGATAATGAAACAACCTTGAGCGATCAATCCCTCACCTTGAGTTACTTATTGGGTGGGGGGCATCTTAAGTGGATAAGTATTGCTTTAACGTATTGACTCGTATCATTTTTGATGTGGCACCTTATTCCATCCTTCCCGGTGCGTTACCTTCATCAGGGATCATTCCTGTGGGGGTAGCGATCCTCATTCATTCATGTGGGCAAGTAGCGATCATAACAAATAAGGGGAAAGTAATCAAAACACTCCCACAACTACCATATAATTGCACTATATCCTCCCACCCGAACTATAACTTTGGGTGGGCCCATAGTTCCAGGAAAAGTCATCATTCCAGAAACACCGGATCGAGGATCACCAGTAGAGTCACCCCCGGTCATGGATCGTTGGGAACGTGATACCTCTCCTTTAGTTGAGAGTTCGGTAGGCTCACCCTCGGGCCAGACATAAAAACGCCTTTTCTGTAGGGCGGACACTTTAACAGGAACTAATGAATGGGATGGAGGTACCGGGGGACGAGGTCACACCAATTATAACGACTGGGAGGGCACTGGGGTGAGGGAACACGCTGGTGCGCACATCACACGCACACTGGGAGGCTCAAAAACCTCCACCCTAGATTAATAAGCCTGCTAGAATAAGCGAATCATACACCACTCATGGAAGAGGCGGAACGGCACCGGCGAGGGCATAATAGATGCGAGTCTGGTCAGTCGATAGCGTGATAAGGCCAATAACCCTCCAAACTGAGTTCATTGTATACTGCTCTAATCTCTGGTTCAAGCGGGCTAAGGACTCCGAATCGAGATCCGGCCACTAACTGCTATAGTGTGTTGGATGCAATACCTGAGAAAGGAACAAGTGTGGTTAGAGCGGAGCTAGTAAACGAATGCGTGGTGGGAACAGGAAACGCAACAACTGAGATGGAGAAGCACGAAACTAGACGACTTTCAAATCGAATCGGGATGGGTCAGTAAACTGGGAATGGACGGATAGGTGAAAAATGGCTAGTTGTAGATTGTACGGTTGCCAAGGCATATGTGATATGGACTGTATAGTGTGGAAGCCCGAGGGCTCCCTCATGTTGGATGGTCCGACAGCTCCCGACTTTCAATGTGCCTCGGATGAAGAGCGGTAGGCTCACACTTTTCCATTCCGCTTCATAAGACTATTATCTTCTAATAAGTATTATATCTTCTATATAATGATGAAGGGAATAAGTCTCTATTATTGAGTAGCCCACCTACCCCGAAGAAATGGGGGACAATCAATATAAAAATAAAGGGCTAGGGAAATAAGGCCTGGCTCCGAGTCTTCAAAGACCGACCTTCTTCAATTCAAACCGACTGGTGGGCGGAGGAGGACCATCTGGGATAGGTGCAGATTAGTTTCTGCTGGGGTCCGAACTCGGTATTTCTTGATTAGATGAAAAGGATGAAAAGCACGTGATCGTATGTAACAAGCAGTGAGATGAAAAGCACGTGATCGTATATAACTAGAACAAGCATAAGGTCGACAGGAAGCCCATCTGGTTATCATCACCCTTCAGCCACAGCTTGGCTCACCTTACTCTCGCAATTCACCACACTTAGCTTTCGCAGTTCATCTTCATATACGCCATACCCATCCACCTCAATCTATAGTGCTTTCTTATCCGAGAGTCACTATTATTATCTCGAGCGCTTCAGTTCACATCTTTTTCCAGCAGAGCACCAGACCAACAGCACTTAGCCTAACCTATAGCCTTACTTACCGTCTTTAGAGTTGCCACTGATTGGGTTGTTCTGTCTTACCAACAGCCTTTCTCTAGCGCTTTACTAACCGCAGTAGGGCTTACTGTCTTGAACTCTGTATCTTGCCAGCCAGAACGGAAAAGCCTTGCCGTTATTGTCTAACTGATTGGTTCTGTAGGTTAGACCAAGTGCTCTTCTCTTCTGTCCCACTGCCTTTGTTTGGCCATAACCAAGTGCTCTTGTTGCCACCAATAGCCTTTCTCTTACTAGCACCCAATGTACGGTTTCACTCTACTGCTCTGTCTTTGGCGGTTACCCACTTAATTTTCATTTGCCGAGCTCTAATGCTTAAAGGTCATCATTGAGTTCCACAAGGAAGCACTTAGGGTCATCATCTGCGTACAATCATCTATATGCTTATCTTTATCTATCTTTCTCTAATGCTTATGTCTATTAATCGTACTTTAATATGAATACTTTACATCGTACTTCCCCTTAATAGATAGATTAATTGGACTTCAAGTGCTTTTCATCATATACTTGAAGCATTTTACATCATCGTACTTCCTTATAAATATAAGTAGTAATAGCTCCTATGTCTGAAGCAAGGGTTCATCCATCCATCTCAGGAGCTCCTTCCTCTACAACGTTTATCAAACCTAAATATCTATAAATATCTATAGTTTCCTTAGTGGTTTCCTTGTGTTATCGGGTAGGTAAGGATGGGTTGTTTAGGGCACGTCTTCCTCCTTGTGGGTTCATTTCTCAAAGAGTAGCTTAAAGGCCTGAGGTAGCTCGAGGGTCCGGATAAAGGGGCTCCTCGTATCTCATAGAATGGATATACAAACTGGATCACTTCTCCTCAGGAGCTAAGTCTCTTTACTATCTTAAGGAGCAAGGAGCTAAGTCTCTTTACTAAGCATACTTCCTATTTCCTCTGAGTTTAGGAGTTAGGTTAGTTAGCTTCCCCTGCTATAAAGGTTAGGTGTAGCTGCTGTGAACCGTGGTGACATTGATCTGGCTGCTGGTGAAGGTGGGTGAAATCGATCCCGCTGGTGAAGCCTGATCCTAAGAGACCTAAATGGATGAGTTCAGGTCAAAGGTCTTCTGGTTGTAAAGAGTTAAGCCTGGTGGTGGTTCTCCTCCATAAGGAATAGATTCTAGGATCCGATGAGAGGATCCATTGTCCTATTCTGGGTGTTGTGAGCAGGTAATAGTTCATAAGTCCATGGGTGTTTGATCGTTAGTATAGATTCTCCTCGTAGATTCTTGTTAGTGTGGTGTACAAGTTGATAAATATAGTTTCATAACTATCTAAAATAAGAAGATTTCCCAGAACCTTTATAAAGCTACGGACTTATTACTATAGGAGGACTTATTACTACATAAAGCATAAGACTTACTATTTACTATTCCAACTTTTCTTACTTCCTTGAGATGAAATATCCACCATGCTTTGATGGTACAATGGATGCTACAAGTTTTGTAATGCGAATGGAGGAACAGGTTGTGCTGGAGCATCGGGTTGCTTAGATATATCACTGGCTGAAACCCCCACAAGATGGTGGGCGACACATAAGGAAGAGTTGCAGGATTGGGAGGATACTGCAGTAAGACTACAGGCACGCTTTTGACCAGATTTCAGGGTAATGCTAATGACTGACGGATCCAACACCTCTATAATGCTGCCACAATTTGAGACCATGTGGATGGTTGTGAGGCGCAGTGGAAAGCTTAGGCCATTCCAACTCATCAATGGGTGCATCAATTCATGTACACCTTAGAGCCATTACCAAAGAACTGATATCTGTAGGCAGAAATTGAGTAGGAGACGTGCCATTGGTTTCAACTACAGGAAAGGTTTTCTAAAAGGCGGCTAAGTCTTACTCGTTCGGTGTAGATTCCTAGTAATCAAATTGACCTGTAAAAGGCCTTGCAGTAGAGGTCTAAGCGTGGAGATAGAGGCATCATAAAAAGATCCATTCCCAGATTCATTTGACCCTGTAGCGAAGGTCTAAGTGGAGATTCTGTAATCTACACTGACTCTAAGACAGGTGAGCTCAGCGTACGATAGCCAGTTCTCATTGCCGGGAGTACTTAATTATTAGAGCCTGACTGTATGAGCCACGCTGCCAGACCCATGAAAGTGCCCTACGGGGTTTAACATACGGAACCGCAGGTTCCTACCTCACATAGCAGAGAGTAACTTACATAAAAAACTCAAGCATTGAGCTACTCATAGACACATTGAATTACTCATAGAAGCTACACGTAGAGATACAAATAGAGCTACTCACGGGGAGGGAGCTACTCCACAGGGGCCTAATAGGAGGAGACTAATCCAGAGGAGCTATTCCACAGAAGCTACAGGGGACTAATCACAGGGAGGGTATTAATCCTACAGCTACTCCTATAGTTCCTACAGCTACACAGAGAGCTAATCGAAGGGGCCTAGTTAGTTCTAAGAGGGTTGGCATCATCTATAAGTGGCACTTTCAATAGTTGAACTTGAGCTTCTCTTCACTTGAGCTTCTATTCTACGGAAGAATGGTTCTTAGGTTCTTAAGTTGCTGAGCCTTACTGAACCTTACATTAATGAGGGTATCGTATTAATGAAGGCCCATATAATATTAGGCTTTTGAACACCTATTCCTTTTTTATTTTTGAGGTAAGTGTAAGGGTGAAAGCTCTGTGCAAGGTGCTTACTGAAGAGCTCTAAATGGATTCTCCTCAATGTAACCTTACCAAGCCAAGGAAGTACGATAACCTTATTGAAAGGGAGGGATAGAGAGGTAAGCTTTGCCGAGAGGGAGATCTGACCTTATAAGTAAATTACCTTCTCATTCAAGAGGTACGGTATTGAGAAAGAGGCGAGCTAACCAATAGATAGATAGGTATGGTAAACTTATAAATCAAGAAGGCAGGCGTTAACCTTACCGAGAACTGATAAATTGGTTTGTAAGGCTACCCTTGTAGATACTTTGATCTTCTGGGTTAGCGCTCTAGTTTTGAAGGGGTTGGCCTAGTTCTAAGGGGAGAGAGGCCCTTATATAGGGCCCTTATATAGAGGCTATTGTCAAGGAGGTAGGTGCTAAGCTTACCGAATCGAGAACCTTTTTCTAATCTTCTTCTTTGATGTCCTAGTATTAAAGGGGTCTTAAAGGAGCTGGTTTCTTGGTGCTCTATAAGGGGGTTGGCTTCCTTATGCTGACATAAAGGCTATAAATAAATTCCCCTCAATTTCATCAAGGAGGGTGAAGTAACAATAAAATGGGCTAATCTTATTATAGCTAATCCCTTCTCTTATCTTATGGTCCCTTCTCTTATGGCTAACCCTTTCTCTTTGGTTTGGGAAGCTATATCCAATTTTATGCTTTCCCATTGACTTGCCTTTTTTACTTCTGTTTCCCGGTGTACTTATATAGAAAATAGGGGGTTTATTTGAAAGTAACGCCCATAAGGGTGAAGTGCTTCGCCAAACTTTATGTGACAACAAGAATATTAGGAGCGAAGTGTTTATTTAGGGTTACGGGAAATAGGGTCGGTTGAGAAAGGTTTATTCCCCCTCGAGATAGGAAATAGGGTCACATGCTCTCTTTTTATAATGCCCCTTGATAGAGAGCATGTCCTTTGATATGATATCAATGTAGCGGGTTAGCCCTGTGGGGATTTCTATTTCAATGTGAGGTGCTCTTCAGGTGCTCTTTAATGAATGCTGGGGCTTTCTATTCTATTTTCATGCGAGTTGTTACTTTATATTTATTCCTTCGTGTCTATAACTTTGATGAAGCGTTCAGATAATATCTGCCATATACTTAATCTACTTTTAATATGATACCATAGACCCTAGCGTAAGGAGTGCTTCTGCGTTCCTTCAATCTACGCTGAGTGCATCGGTCCCTCAGGATAGGGAAAGTGGTACATATCCTTCTCCACCGGGTCAGTAATCTCTATAGTAACCGACCCCTATCTTAGACTTTAGCCAATATGAGTTTACCTGGTACTAGCAGCTTTATCGAGGACCATTTCATTTCGCAGGAACCTTACCTATATATCCATATATATATACCAGCCAGCTTTATCGGGGACCATTTCATTTCGCAGGAACCTTGCCTATATATCCATATATATAGTAGTAAGCTTTGCCACGGTTGGGGATCAGAGGGCATTCCTACCTGATTGAACCATCTTGCATGCACTCAGGCATGCAATTTATGAAACCAAAACTTTCAACTGCCGGAAAGCTAGTTGCTTCAACTTCAACTGCTTCAATCGGAACTGTAGCTTCCACTTGGTCAATAGGATGCGCTACCACGCGGTTAGCTGGATCTACCGGCTCAGAAACTAGATACACTTAAGAAACTACTGGTTCAACTCGGTAAATAACTGGATTTTATTGAACGAACTACGGCTCACTTTTCACGAAGCCAACGCCTTCATACCATAGGGCTATGATACAAGAGAATACCCCTTGGGTAGGTGCTCAGCAGCCTTTGATATTTGCAGGGTAGGCAACTCTTCCACTGAGCCATATATCGATCGCCGTACACAACGTATTGCAAGCCGTTCAGCTGTACACCTATACAAAATAGTATACATTCCATGGGACGCTAAGGAATAACACGTGGATCCGATGCCGCCTACACTCGCCATAGAGGGCCGTAAAGACAATTGATAGAAAGAGGTAATGGTCCAACTATTGATTCCAAGCTTCCTAAGGTGGTTGCTCTGGCTATTTGGCCCGCTGTCTCTAATGATGAAAATGTTTCAACCAAAAAATAAGATAAGAATAGTAGGGCGATTTGAGGAATACTGCCCAATTATCTATTTATAAGGGGTCGAGTGCAGAGATTAGATAGAAGCCTCCCAATCCCGTGTTTTCAATTGTCTCTAATGGAGTAAGATCTGCTCAAAATATATAGAGAATGGATAGTACTATTATTTCACACTGGTATCATTACCTCACACAAAGCTATTGTATTTTCACTATTTATCTCTCCAAAGCTCTGGTACAAAGCGAAGGGAGAAAGCGCTCAACTTTTCTACTATTCTAATAAGGGCTCTTTTCTTATTAATTCGGGGGCCGGTCAGGGTAGAAAAACCTATAGTAATGTGATCTTGCATGTTCGACCAGTCAATAGTTCCAGTGAGTGAGTTGAGGGGCCTAATGGTGCTTCGGGGAGTTCCATGCTTCCATCCTTCTTTCTCAGGTGTATCAGGGCATGTAGCAGTAAATATCATAAGTAATAGAAGTGTTTTCTTGCCTGTGTCACTTTCAAAAGTGTGTCTTTCAAAGTTTCGGCATTGAGCTGAGTGAGGTAGAGGATGCGCAAGCAGGCTCGACTACTATTTACCCAACTTTATTATCCAATCCCCGAGGGGCCGCCATCATTGTTTTACTAATGTTTTATCAATAAACCAGGATGATTGGGCCGAGCACCTTCCAGCAGTGCTTTGGGCTTCTCGAATGACCTCAGAAAGATTGATTAAGCAAACACCATTTTTGCTAGTTTATGGTCCAGAAGTAGTGACCCCTGCTGAGTTTAAGGTTCCTAGTTCACACATTGTGCATGCCACTCTTATGAGATAATAATAATGAATTGTAGAATGGCTAGCCAAGTTAAGGCAGCGGGATAAATCTAGATTCTGATCCTATTTCTACCAAACCATTGGAAAAGCTAGATAGAAAGCCTGGCATAATAACAACCTCTAGACCCAGGCATTTGCTAATGAAGACCTAGTTCTACTTTATGACAGTAAGGATATGAAACATCCAGGCAAGTTGAAAATGAATTGGATGGGATCATTTATAGTTGCGGACTTTCGAGAGTCTGGTGTCGTACACTTGGCTCAACTTGATGGTATTCTTCAGTTGAGATGGGGGCACTCACTCCATCCATCGGGCATATTTCCGCCTTTCCTCGCTAACTCAGATATCTGTTTGCTATGACTTTACTCGCTAACTCAGGGTGGGGGTATTAAGGCGTGCCCGATAAAAACGAAGAGAAGTACTCTGGAGAAGCAAAGCAGGCTGGCTTGTATTTATATATGTAATTACTGAATCTTTGAAAATGAGCATAATATCTAAGGGGCTTGGCTTACCAGGCAGGGGTATCCATTGCTATGCTTATTGGGGCCTACCATTGCTATGCCTACCTGAGGAAGGTAGTTCAATTGCTATCCTACCTGGGTAAGGTATCTGCCTATTGCTATCCATGCATACCTGGGTATGCATTATATGTAATGGTATCCACTAGAACCTACCATTACCTTAACTCACCTACCTTAAGCTTGAGACGGAAAGGCTTGTGGTGTGGGGCCCTATGGTTGAGCAAGCAATAAATTCATCCCATTCCTTTTAGTCATGGGAGAAATTATTCCTTACTGCACCAAATAAGTAAGGCGTAGCTATTTGATACGGATGGTGTTTATATGCATGCATGCGCGATTTCCGCCTCCCCCCCCCCCCTTCCCTGCTTGAACGAGCTAGTGCTAGTTGGTATATACCCACCCAACCAATCTCACGCACACAAACGTACCTACCAAACCTCCCTCTCCGGACCCGAGCTCCAAGGAAAGAAAGAAATCAGTGGGGTGATCCTTTATATACGATCGATATATATATCGGGTTGTCCTCCCTGAGCCTGCCACTACTATATCTATCTATTCTTGGCCTACTAGTTCTTGAACTACTTCACTTAGCTTCTTTACTTATGATATTTTCACACCCAACTTCCTTCCGAATGATGGCAACAGTAAGTGAGTGAGAAAGTTCACCCAAATTACACCCAACCTCAACCTGGTATTAACCATGCTTATCAAAATACAGTCTGGTGCTTAAAGGACAATGTGGAAGATTGAATCACTGGGAAAGAAAGCCTGGTGCTTACGAATGATGCTTGCTGGCTGGCTTGTAAATACAGTCTGGTGTTGTCAAAATACAGTCTGGTGCTTACGAATGATGGATACAATGAGCGCTCCCTAGCTGTTTCCCCATCCTGCTATCCACGATTAATTGCTTGCCTAATAAAGAAGTACCGTAGTTTAGGCCTATCCCCAATAAATGAGGAAGTAGCTTAAAAAGAATCATACATCAAGAATCATACATCAATCATGACATCCAGGGTAGGGGGTAGGATGCATCATGAGTATTGACCTTAAGACTACTGTAAAAGGAGGAACACTCAAGTGGATAACCATTATTGAATGGAATAACATGAAAACTCATAGTAATAAAACCATCCTTAAGAGGCCAAAATGCAAGTCCAATTCCTATAGAGCTAAGATCCACTTTACTACATTATTGACTAAAAAGGACAGGCTTGGAGGCAAGGTAGCGTTATATAAGAGCCTGCTTTGATTGATGGAGATGGGTCTACCTAAGTAATGTGCCTATCATCACTTTTATGTCCCAAAGAAATAGAGGGGTAAGTAGAAAGCACTGGAACAAGGTTGGGCAAAGCTACCCTTGCTATCCTACCAAGGCTAGGCTTTAGGCTCCCAGGCTTCCCATGCTACTGAACCCAACTGGCAAGGTGCTAGGCTGAGTTTGAGTAGGGCAGGAAAGGGCAGGAGAACAGGAAAGGAACAGAAAAGAACAGTACAAGGGCAATACACTATATACATATATAAAATGCAATCAACTTTGTGAAATAAGCATCTGGCATAGTCCTATCTCGAGCCACGCCTTATTGTGGCAGTGTGGGGAGCTGTTTCCTGCCTTCCCCCATGTCCAATGACGTAAGGGACTTGGGGAGCAGTTCTTCAGGCTCCCTATAATACACCCCCCTGTATCGGTACTACAGATCTTACAAGTGGTTTTTAGTCTACTGGGTAAGGGACTGGATTTGAAACCAGAACACCGGGCTATAGCTATAAAGATGGAAGGGGAGCTTATCGAGGTGCTGGTGAATCTGCTCTTGTTGGGTCAACACCTGCTTTTTCCACCTTGGTTGCTTTACTGCTTCCCCCGTTCTCTTCGGCGGTTATAGGTCCACTCATGCCTATAACTGTCTCTGCTACTGCTTCGAAGTCAACGGGGTAACCCACTCGATATCCAATGGAGTGAAACCACCGTAGCCCCCTGCCCCAACCTCCTAATTGCAGGCTTTTCTTTTCATCCTCTATTTTATTTATATAACCCCATGCCATGTCCATCTTCGATGACTTGATTAGAGATGTTTTCTATTTAGATATACATTAGGAGTAGTATGGGTGCGCGTTTCTTTTGTTGGCTCGGTGAGTGGGCTTCGCTCCTCCCTCCCTGTTCCAACATCTGATTGAATTACTAGTTGGGATGTTCCAGCATCTGCATCCTACTAATATGACCTCTAAGTCTAGTTCCGGCATTCAAGATTGTTCCTAGTAAAGCCAGCATCTGCATGTGTCATTTGCTTTTGTTCTAGTTTCTATTCTGACATGAGCAGGTAAAGTGTGGTGTTTCCGACGTTATAACATTTTGACATGTTTATCTCATGCATGTGCTAGTATGCGTTCCAGCCCTCTAGTTCCAAAATGAGCTATTGTTCCAAGCAGTGGTTAGATACCAAATATGTGATTCCTTCCTGCTGCTAGAAATCTTCTCATTTCCTGCTCTTAATAGCTCAATATGCAGAAGTGGGGTAAAATATCAAGGCATAGAGGGGCCAGATGCATCTAAAGTAGGAGATCCGGATCGAGTGCTAATAGCTTTAGCTGATCAAGTAGCGTGCGGTGGAGGGAGCAGAGTAAGAAGCGGATAAAAAAGTATTTGAAGAGCCCACATAATAAATAGAGGCAGCAGTACAGTAGAAGAAGCAAAGGCATAGCAAAAGACAGGGGAGGCAGCAGCTAGCAGCTGAATCCCTTTTCTCACCGAGAGAACACCACCAGCTTCTTTAGCAGCAATGCAACCCAATAATCCGTTGATTCACCAGTGTTAGAGGCCCTCACCAACATCTCGTATAGAATCTAAGCTCTCAGTTCCATAAAATGAAGCATCCAACAGTTTATGATGCCAGTAATTCATAACCCATTGACCCAGCAAAGGTAGCTTTATCATTTGGAGTTTCACCAGCACTCAGATACAGATCGCATTCAGTTAACCGACAAGCAGCATTCACACCCCACCATACGTACATGAAAGATATTCGCAATTATTTGTAATCACCCAGCTACTCTGTATAGGGGCCTAACGAGAATGTATTGGCTGGCAAAGTGCCTTGGAGAAAGCAAATAGAGGGTAAAAGATAGATCATCCATAACTATTAGTTCCATATCCATCTCCTGTTTCTTAGCCAGTCCAAGGCATCCAAGGAAGGGGTATTAGTGACACATAGAAAGCGACGGAGCAAGCAGCAGGGGTTTAACCAGCATTAGAGGTGATAGAAGGCAGTAAATACAGGAGAGGGTAGCCATGTGTTCCTTTTAGTAGGTTCCATATCCAGTTATTGACCTCGTTTACCTAGCAGCTGATCCAGTTTTTGACCTTGTTGACTAAGTTTCTCTTGCTGACCCAGAGCCATAACTGGTTGACCGAGCAAAAGCATAAGAAGCAGTGACATTTGCAATTGATTTCTATTTCAGTTCTTCGTGAGCCCAGCCAAGTGGGTTATCTCGGCCAAGTGGTAGTGAGCATCGTAGGGGA
This sequence comes from Pinus albicaulis, assembly GCA_034641835.2. Lineage (NCBI taxonomy): Eukaryota > Viridiplantae > Streptophyta > Pinopsida > Pinales > Pinaceae > Pinus > Pinus albicaulis. The sequence goes on along the minus strand of JAXQQM020081247.1, from coordinate 77,745 downwards.
ATTGGTAGTGAGCATCGTAGGGTAAGTGGGAGGGCTTAATGGGAATATCAATTGGGTTCGGTCAGGTAACAACCTGCCTGCATCGGGTAACATCCAAGGGAAGAGGGGCTTATTAAGATCTACAATTGGGTCTAAAGCCCGGTAAGGAAGTGGGCAAACTATAGAGTGGATTGGTGGCATATGGGGATGGCAAATTCCCTTAATAAACCATGTGGGGTGGTAATTGAAGTAATAAAGGGTGGCGTATGAGGACGGGTTGTTGCTGGCTGGTCTTACTCGCTAGGATGGCTAATGAAGAAGGGGGAGGTGGCCGGGGATGGTAATTTCTACTTCATGAACCTAGCCTATCGGGATGGTAGATTCTACGCCAAAAAGTGGTAATTTCAAGAGTGAAAAGGTAGCTATTTCAGTGACCCTTCAAAGAGCGAGCAGGTTAGGTCTGGTCAGGTGCGAGGGTAGGTAGGCTCATTATAGAAGAAAGCCAGGCAATAGAGATGGGGAAGAAAGCTAGGTTTCCTTTTTTTTCACTGCATAATAAGGAGTTTTCTTTCCAGGGCAGATTCCAATTAGCATATTTTATTATGCCGAAACTAGTCCCAATGCTATCCATACCCACCAATACAGTCGAGGGCCCAAGACATGGGGAATTTATACCGAGGGGAGACAATACGAGGGCAGTCCTATGCTTACTGAGAGCTAGCATGCATACCAAGGGATAATGCCCCTTACTTTACGTTCGTGAAATACGAAGTAGTAGTGCGTAATGACATATATATATATATAATGAGATCTCTATTTTATTGTATACGATATTATGAACGTATTGACTCTACTGATTTCGGTAACTAGATATAATAAAGAGAAAACATATTGCTCAGTAAGGTGCTCCGCTATAGAGAAAGAGTGACGGGCCAACCATAGCGTAAACCCGCCCGGAACAAAACTACAGGTAACACGCCCGCTATTTGGCTAGGTAGGAAAGTCTTGTTCTTCAACCGGCCACACACTGGAATATTTCCTTGGCCCCCTATACTATATATATATGCTATTGATCCTGCAATCTCTCTCTTTTTCTACCTGGATTATTAGACAGTATTCAGCCTCTTGAAGGAGCATATTTAGGTACTTAGACTTATTTATATAGATGTAGACAGTTACATATTTGATGAAATTGAAAGAAGTTCATTTTCTGTACACCTTTTTTATTTTTGTTGGGGCATGTAGTATGTAAGGAATATTTGTTGGTAGATCAAGCCAAGATAGCAGTTATAGTGGACTTACCTCCTCCCACTTCTATGAAAATGCTACACGTGACACTGGGGCATATTGGGTATTACTAGAAATTCATAAGGAACTATGCTAGAATCACCACACCATTAGAGAAGCTGCTCAAGAGGGATGCTCGGACACCAGACTTTCAAAAATATTTTTATACATTGAAGGAGAAGTTAGTGACTGCAACTATTTTTATATTCCTAGATTGGCCCCAGCTCATTCTTCCTCCTAACCTCTACCATGATATTATCATACACCATTCGAAGTTGGGCAGGGGACAGATCAAAAGGCTAGTCCTCATTCAAGAATACTTCCTCCTCTTTCATTTATTCCTCCTCTCCCATCATTCCCCATTATTATATAGACAAACCTTAGCAACGAATTCGTTGGATTTGCTCCAATAAGAGAAATGCCCATTATTCTTAAGATGGGAGGGCCTTCTTCTTCTTTCATCTCGGAATTAAGGCTTTGCCCTCTATGAAATTCTTTATTAGGGGGTGGAGAGAAAGATTTCATGGACGGAGGAAATGGTTGGTTTATCACTCACTAGATCAGGGGAAAGGGAAAGGATTTCTACTTCTTCTGGAGGGGCCCGGGGAAGGGAAAAATGAGTGTTTTAGTTATATATTCTATTTATTTATTGAGAGTGCGACAAATATTTGGTTCCCATTTCTCGTTGCACAGGCCCCTCTTATGAAAAAAATTTCAACCGCCTACTCGAAGAAATCCGGAATGACTCAATCTGTTGCTCTGCAGAGCCCCGTAACATCCCGGCCTCCCTATAGTGGTGACTTGCTAAAGTGAAAGTGAGGTGTCAACTCCAGAGAAGTTGATCAATTGAATTCATGGAGATTGTTCCGGAAACGAGATATGGTATAGATGCGTGCATGCCGCGAGGAAGAGTAAAAAAATCTACAGTAGATCCAGTAGCAGCAGAACTCTTCATTGGAGATACAGGTCCAGTTCACCGAGATGATGAACAACCATGACCCGGATGCTTGAGCTGCGGTTCAATACATGGGTTTCCCCATAGAAATAAATAGCGCTTCCACACTATATATTAGTGCCTATCCGATTCATCACTATTCAATAACCAGGAGGGCACCAACCTTACCACCTATGGGCTTCGTTCACTGGGAGCGAGACTCCATTTACTTAGGAAATTGACAGGTTATGGCCGATAATCACCCGAGACTATTGAACCGAAGGAATTGACCAGGTTATGATAGCGAGTAGATTCATCATAGGCATGATAGGTAGAAACAAAAACAAAGGTGGAGGTAGTAGTGTAACCATGTAAAGATGAAGTTCCAGATGATACAGAGGCAAAGACTGCACCTCGCCTAGTGTACCTTCCATATCGAAACCCTAAAGCAGGGAGGGTAGCATGGCTAAAAATAATAGAGGTGGAGACAGGAGAAGCTAGGGTGGATGCACCGTGGTTGCATTTGACCGAGTGGTTGACCTTAAATTAGAGGCGAAGGGAGAAAAGAGAGCATTGGTTTTGATTCAATCTCCACCGCAGTGACAGGACCAGGTTCAGGTTATACGGATCCAGAGCTACTAGCATCATATTGAGATCCCTTGCCATTAGTTTGACTGCGTAGCAGAACCGGTCCTAAACCCTGACTAATTACTGTTTGCTTTGCTCACATCGCATTCGTGGGCTTAATAACGAAGCTAGGCAACTACGGGCAGTGAAATTTTGATCAGCAGCATCTGAGCCAGGTACATATCTAGATGTGGAGTCTGCATCCCCGCCAGTTCTACTATTGCACTTAATATCTAACATACTATGCCATGTCTGGTGCTTCTAAGATAAGGTCTTCATGGGTTGTTGGGCATTCATATCCTGATGAAGCAGTAAAGAAAGTCAAGAGTAAGGCCGAATGATCAATATATCAGAAAGGGAAGGAAGGAGACGAGGAATAGAAGTAGGGGACCTATATACCTTACCTTGTTTCTACCCACTCACCTGCAAGGGAGCCCTAGACCAGGAATGCACGTAGTTAGGAGAGAACGTTATGAGCCCTTACCTTAGAAGCAACGAATGGGATGAGTTGATACCTTACCTTATGTCTAGAAACGTCACTCACTGTCTGCCATATGCCCTAGTGTAGTGGTGTTCCCTTATCCTTCCCTTACTGCCCCACACATAGCGTAGTAGAACCATCATGTAGCAAGTACATGTTTTCACATAGATGCTTGATTAGTTGCCATTCCTCACCCTATCAGCCCTATCTGCACTTGATTAGTGCCATCCATCTATCCAGTTTGCTCATCCACACCCTGGGGTAGGGGGCCCCTATCTGTCTGCCATCCCCCTTACCCTATTAGTTCCATCTATTCAAACAATCTTACCAATCTGCAATTATCCACCTGCTCGAATGAATAGGGCTTGAACGAACTATCTGTCTGCCATCCCTTACCCTATTAGCTCCCATCAGATAGGTGAACCATATCCGATCTTGATTGGCCTTTCACCCCTAGCAGCCACGGATTCATCCCCGTCTTTTGCCACATACGCGGGTTCGGTCCTCCAAGGCCTTAAGGAGCTCGCTTCAACCTCTCCCTATCGGTCGTGCACTTCGCTCCTATCACACGGCTCACTAACTCTGCCCCAACCCCAGAACTACTCAGTCCACTGTCGCTCTCTGCACTTCGCTCGTCTTTGGCTAACTAACCCTGCCTCAACCACGAAATGGCTCACTAACTCAACCCCAACCTAAGAACGGCTTTGACACGGTTTCCCGATCAGAGGATATCCAGGGTGGATCACAGACGGTATATCCCATTTACTGCTCTAGCCCTAGGTTCTCCAATGAATCGTTATTACATACGTAATATGACCTGCTCCCATTCACTCATCTGCCATAGTCGTTCGTATCATAGACGTATTAATACGACTGACTTAGTTCGCTGTCGATAGGGGTCTCCTTTTCCTGGGGCCCCGAAGGTGAATTCGGTCATCATCCATGCTGTTTTCTAAGAAAGTAATGGTATCAGCTACTACGGCACTAGCTTCGAGGAAGAAAGAATCCCTTTAGGGTGGCCGGGAAGAAGTTCAACAGGTAGGCCTCCTATCATGATCCGGGTAGTTAGGCTTAGGTTATTATCTTCCATGATCCTCTTTTCCATGATCCGGATTCGTGTAATAGATTAGGATGGTTATTCCATGATCCGGGTAGTTGGGCTAGGGAGATCAGTCTTCATGATGGATTATAGGGAGATTAGGATTTATTCCACTAGGCCAGGGAGAATCACTAAACACTGAATTGATTCCGATCAAGTATTGTTAATCACACAGATTGATTCATGGAGAGAAAAACATATCTAAGGGAAGGAAAAGGTCTACTTTAGAGGAATACTTATTTTCTCTAAGGGTAAAGGATCTTTCTTTCTTTGAGATGTGAAAAAAAACTGGCATTGGGTTTATTATATCCTAACCCACTGGTTGATATCTTCTATATCAACCTGACAGGAGCAACTTGACAGTTACGGATTGCATGCCGGATTACAAGGGCTCTTCCCCTTGGGGCTTCCTTTACTCCTTTCGAAAGCCACTTGCCCACTTCAAACTGACTGCCTGATAGACCTTGTTGCCTGCTGATCACCTTGTCGCCTGCCTGATACTGCCTGACTGCTGCTTTCTTTGACCTTGCCAATTTACCGCTTAGATATAGACCTTGCCAACTAACGACTTCCAAGACCTTAGATCTGACGACCTGCCTTCATCGAACTTCGACCTGACCTGATATCGACGACCTCGATTGATACTCGAATCTTTCTACGACCTGTATCTCTCTTCTTGTCACCTGACTGCGATATCTTTTGCGACCTTACGACGATGAAATAAATTTACGGAGCTGGCTTGCTTTGATGCTAGACCCACCACCCCGGTTGGTTATTGCTTTCTTACTCGCCTTAGCCCACCAAATGATCATATACAATCACCAAATGACACCGTGGATTGCCCCCCCCCTAACTCCACCTGGTTTTTGTTTGCTAGCAGCTATATTTCCGTGTCGAGAGGACGAAGGAAGAATCTATGCTATGTGGCGAGGTTTGAAACAGATAGATACATGGAAGGGCAGGTAGACATGTGGGTCCAAGTGAGAGATTGATTGACTGAAACCGAGACTGAAACCTAATATTGTATCTATATCTCATCGACCCCCAGTATGAGACCTTGGAAAACCCAGGAAAGCAAACACTACTATGGGTTGAATCAAGAATGGGGTAATTCAGTGTCCGGGCCTTACCTACCTCCCCTACTATGGCCCATCAGTTGAATCAATCACTATTTCTAATTGGTGACCACTTCAAACACTCGGAATACGTGCCCTATGTGGCACCTTTTGTAATACGTGTCCTCGCGGTATCTTCCTCTATCCTTAGTGAGTGAGCGGCTTAGTGCAGTGATTGAAAGGCTTCAGTGAATGGCTTTCTATGTGAGTTACCCATGTTCTTCAAAAAAAGAGATTGAGAAAAATTGTTGCCATACGGAGCAAATCCGCCCAACACGGGGACGGTACAGTACATTACGAAGCGGGGCAGGGCGGATGGCATCAATTGCCTTTTAGGTTGAGCACCTTTCTCCTTTCGCCCGGAACCTTTTGCCAGAAGCCTTTACCCTTTCACCTTTTGAATAAAGCTTTACTCAGGAACCTTTTGCCTGTAACTTCAGCCCACCTAACCAAGTCCAACAAGCCTAAACAGGTCCAACATATGACTTTACCCTTTTGCCTTAGCCTATAACCTTATTCCTTTCAACTTCTGCCTTTTGCCTTCATAAACAGCCAAGCCAAGTCCACCGATGCCTGTAACCTTTCACCTTTTTCCTGTAACCTTTCGCCTTTTGCCTTAAACCTTTCACCGGGAAGGAGGAACCTATAAACTGAAGAAGAAGCAAGCCTTTCACCGGGAGCCTTCAGCCCGAAACCTATCACCTGCCTTACCTCTTTTGCTAGAAAGAAGCCTTGAACTAGGAAAGAAGCCCAGTCGACATAAAACATGCTGCTTTACTTACGTTGATTAACCCTTCGAGGAAGGAGCAGATAGAAGAAATTGATGTTTAAGAGCTGGAGGTGAGATTAGTCTTTACCCAAGAGCCAACCTATCGATCCAACATAGCTAGGATGTGAGGAGTTAGTGCACCAATGAGTAGTGATTGATTGGATTTGATTGGCGACTAAAAGCCTAGTTGGGCGATTCCACCTTCCCCGGAGATTGATATTTTGCCGATCTTTTGCTGATCCTTCCACCCAAGAGATGATCGATTGAGAACTGATTGCTCAAAAAAGTGTTGTCCTCAATGCTTGAGTAGCTTTGGGTGCTTCTGTATAAAATTCTTATCCTCCCATGTAGCACTTTCATGGGTGTCACTGAAGGTAGAGATACTCAAATTGATCGATTACGTAGGCCATCGAGTTCTTTAGAGCCAGGACTACTGTGTTCCATGATTTTTCCTTCCTCATCAAGTTCTCGTAATATTGTTTGAATTGAAGATTTTACCTATAATCCTCTTTTGGCAGATGAAACATGGAAATCAGATACCTAGAAGAAGCAGTAGAAGTCTAATTGTAGTGCTATATAAATTAACCTTGCAACACCTCCAAGGACTATAGTACTGGGCTATAATTTATTATCATTCTTACCTTGCTTATACTACAACAGAAGCATACGGGGCCCGTGAAAATACATCGCCCATCAAAACTACTCTCACTGCGATGTTGATATGCCTGTTGTTTCATTCGATTTTGTGCCAAATTCAGGTTATCCTTTAAGATTTGGAGAATTTCTTGTTGATGCTCGATGTTATCTTCCACTACTTGAACCTTTGAATTTTCTCTTAAAGATTATGCGATGGATAGTGGATGATATCCATAAAGTGCCATAAATGGGGTCATTTTTTCTACAGCATGGAAGGAAGTGTTATGCCATCATTCTGCGAGATGTAACCACTTGACCCACTATGTTTGTTTATCAGATACAAAAAAACGAAGATATCCTTCCAAACATGTATTTACTATCTCAAATTGACCATCGGATTGAGGATGATAAGATGATCTATGAGCTAATTTATTAACCAAACAAGAAAATAACTCCGTCCAAAAATTTCCAATAAAAATGGTATCTCTGTCACTCACAATAACCCTTGGGTTTCCATGTAGCTTTTCAATTGTGTCCATAAATGTAGTAGCAACTGTACTTGCTTTAAATGGATGAGATAATGCACACAAGTGTGCATACTTGGTAAGTCTATCAACTACCACCATGATGACACTCTTTCCTTCGGACTTAGGTAAACCTGTGATAAAATCCATTGAAATCTCCTCCCAACGTTGACTTGGAATGGATAAAGGTTGTAGAAGTCTCGGGGTTTTAATTGTCTCAACTTTATTCTGCTGGCAAACCAAACATTCCGCCACAAACTTTTGAATATCAGATTTAAGGCCATCCCAAAAAAATTCTTTCTTCACCCTGTGGTAAGTTTTTAAAAATCCTGAGTGTCTTCCTAAAGGAGAAGTGTGCAATTCCAGAAGAATCTTTTGTTTTAGTTGGGAATTCTTACAAAGATATAAGCGATCTTTGTACCATAAGGAATCATTTTCCAACTAAATGTATCAGATGTACTAGGATCTTGCTGCAACTTTTGAATGAGTGTCCATACATCTTTGTCCTTCTTCCATTCATCTCTTGCTTCGGTTATCCAATCTGGTTGGATAATAGGAATGGCACAAAGCAATGCTTCCACCTCTTCATTATTTCTTGAGAGTGCATCTGCAACAACATTAAGCTTTCCTTTTTTGTAGATTATTTCAAAGTCATAACCCAACATCTTTGTGACCCATTTTTGCTGCTCTTCTGAAGATAGTATTTGTTCCAAAAAGTGTTTGAGACTATCATGATCAGTTTTTACCTTGAAGTGTCTTCCCATTAGGTAAGTTCGCCATTTCTTTAGTGCATGCAGTATTGCTAACATTTCCTTCTCATAAATAGGTTTCTGTAAATACTTTCCTTTAATTGGATGACTTTCAAAATAAATGGGTCTTCCTTCCTGCATTAAAACAACACCAATTCCATTTCCTGAGGCATCACATTCCACAATAAAGGTTTTTGTGAAGTCTGGCGTAGCTAAGACCGGTGCTAGGCACATTGCCTCTTTAAGATGTTCAAAGGCCTTAGTTGCTTCAGGAGTCCATGAAAATGCATCTTTCTTCTATAATGTTGTTAGAGGTGCTGCTATTCTCCCATAATTCTTAACAAACTTGCGATAATACCCTGTTAACCCGAGAAATCCTCGCAACTGCTTTATGGTTGTGGGAACTTTCCATTCCTTAATGGCTTTAAATTTGTTAGGGTCCACTTTAACCCCCTCGTGAGATACAATATGACCCAGATATTCCACCTCTTGTACTCCAAAGAAACATTTGGACTTTTTTGCATATAATTGTTTCTCCCGCAATAGTTTGAGCACCCTGTCAACATGTTCAACATGATCCTTCCAAGACCTGCTGTAGATTAGTATATCATCAAAAAATACTAGCACAAATTTTCTAAGGAAGGGTTTGAAAATGAATTCATCAACCCTTGAAATGTAGAAGGTGCATTGGTAAGGCCAAAAGGCATGACCAAAAATTCATAATGACCCTCATGAGTTCGAAATGCTATTTTTGGAATATCTTCAGTCTTCATTTTAATTTGATGATATCCTGAACGAAGATCCAACTTGGTAAAATAAATTGCTCCATGTAATTCATCCAATAATTCATCAATCACAGGAATGGGAAATTTATCTTTAATGTTGAGCTTATTGAGCTCCCTATAATCTGGACACATTCGCCATGATCCATCCTTCTTGTGTACCAATACTACAGGAGCAGAGAAAGAACTTTGACTAGGTTGAATTATACCCGCCTCTAACATTTCTGCAATCATACGTTCAATTTCGCTCTTTTGGACACAAGGATATCTATAAGGCCTGATGTTTGGAGGAACACTTCCTGGAATCAAATGAATAGCATGATCATGATCACGAATAGGTGGGAGTCCTTTGGGAGTTCCAAACACCTTGGAATGATTGTCCAATACTTGTTGGAGATCTGCAGGAATAGATGATTTTGATGTTGGAACTTCTAGTGAGCATAATTGTGCAATTACGCCTCGTTGTTATTTATTTAGAAGCTTTGTCATGACATTAGAGCTTATTATCCTTCCTGGCTTCCCTTCAATACCCCGTAATTCGACTTCCTTTCCTTCTGAAAAAAATTTCAAGAAAAGTTCTTGAAAATTAAAAGCTACCGTCCCCAAATATTGTAACCATTGTATTCCTAGTACAATGTCAGCACCTCCCATAGGAATGGCAAGCATTGGACTAGTCAATACATATTCCCCCATGGTTAGCTTGATATTATGGCATTTTCCAGAGCAATTTATAGTTCCTCCATTTGCAACCATCACTTGACATTCTGGTGCTGGGTATAGGAAACAATTCAATTCCTTGGCTACCTTACAATGAATAAAATTATGGGTACCACCTGAATCAATCAACACTATTACCTTTTTCTTCTTGATATGTCCTTCTATCTTGAGAGTTTGAGGAGTGGTAATTCCTGCCAATGCATTACATGATATGGTCGGACTCATTTCTTCCTCTTTTAGGGTTGGTTCTCGGTGTATATCCTCTTCTTGTTCATTTTCTTCTTCCTCTTCACAATCTATGTAAAATAATTTCTTCTTAGCACACTTATGACCTTTAGTGTATTTTCTATCACAACTGTAGCAAAGCCCTTTTTCTTTTTTTTCTTCCAATTGTTGTGGTGTCAACCTTGTAGGTTGTTGAAATCTAGGAGTAGCAACACTTCCCTCTTTATAGAAGTGAGTGGTAGGCTTCCTTGTAGCCATAATTTTACATTCAATTTTTCTTGCCAACCTGAATGCCTTCTCCAATGAATCAGGTTCCAAAACGCGAACTTCATGTTGGATGTTATCCTTTAAAATACCTATGAAGAGATCAATCCTGTGTTCCTCTGGAATATCAGTTACCCTTATATTCAATTTTTGGAAGTCCTCAATGTGCTCCCCCATTAAACCCTTTTGTTTGAGATTTATCAATTGGCTAAAGAAGGTGTTGCTCTTTGTATCCTCATAATGTGCTATCATTTTCTCCGTAAAAATTGACCAAGTGACAATTTTTTTACGGGAGCAAAGCCATCGATACCATACAAATGTATTTTGTTCTAAATGTAAAGTTGCAATGCGTACCTTTTGTGTGTTTTGTACATTATGGAGATCAAAATATTGCTCCATCTGTAGTATCCATGTTACAGGATCCTTTCCATCAAACTTCCTCATATCCATTTTTGGAATATGGTGGTTCTTCCCACCAACATTAGAGTTTATGAAATCACGATTAACATTTATTTTGTTCTCATCTTGAGTTTCTTCTACTATCTTATCACCATTAGGAAACATTTCTTGTATCAACTTTGTCAAACCTTCCATGTCTGCTTTTAGATAATTCTTCATTTTTTCCATTTTTTCATCGCTCTTAGCTTCTATGTCATCCATCTTAGATTCCATGCTAGATTCCATGCCATCTATCTTATATTCCACACCTTTCTTCAAACCATCCATCTTAGTTTCCACACTTTTCTTCAAAACTTCCATGTCATTTTTTGTTGCTCTTTGCGAGAGTGAAATTTGTTGCACTTGCTCTTGTAATTTTGATATGTCATGTTTCCATTCTTCATCTTCATGAGTCATAGTAGAGAATTCTAAAGGATTAATGGGTGTTGAATTCTTTTTAGGGTCCATTTTAGAAACCAATACTGATATCTATTCTACAATATGCCCTTGGAATCAATTCAACTTGATTCTTCAAACAAGACTTATGCAATTCGGAAAAAAAATACACACCTTTTACTTGCTTTTGCAGAGCTCTATATTGAAATTGAATTATCTCTATAATTGAATATCCTCAATATCTGAAATTTGGCCTTATAGTAGTCCTCTAAAGCTTCTTTCAAATTCCATAGGTCTGACTTGATTTGGATTCTTCAAGACAAATTTATGTCCAATTTCCCACAATCACCTAATTATGGACTAGTTCAGTAGAGCGAACTTGTACGACTTTCTACGTGTCACTATTTGCTCCTTTGGTTCTGAAATTTATAGACAGGACACTGCAGTCTGTGTAATTCCAGTGACTTTTTACAGAATTCCAATCCGATGCTCAGAGAGAGATTTATGAAGATTTTCCCACGATCACCTTTTTGAGATGAAATTAGGGAGCCTCCAAAAGACCTAACTTCCATAGATCATATCTCCGAAAATATTGCAAACCAAGCTATGAAATTTTTTGATGATGTTCCTCCAGAGCTCATCTTCACTCTATAAAAATTTCAGCTTTTGAAACTTCGTAGAAACAAAGTTATAGCGAAAATTCCACCATGACCTGTTTAATGAAATTCAGGAGCCTGCAAAAAGCCCTACCTTCCACAGATTATATCTCCAAAAATATTGTGAACGAAGCTCTAAAATTTTGCAAAGATGTTCCTTAGGATTTTAGCTTTACACCCTAAAAATTTCAACTTCTAAACCTTCGTAGAAAAAACGTTATAGCGAAAATTCCACGATGACCTGTTTGGAGTAGTGAAACCCTAGAATCCAAAGCTATGATACCAAATGTTGTGAAACCAGCTCCAAAAATAGAAGAAAAGAGATATCAAGGCCTTAGAAATAAGCCACTTCGATGGGGAAACCTCCAATACATTACATGAATGAACAATTCTTCGATGATTCAAATTACAAAACCTCATTTCTATATATAGGAGTCCATGGGGCCACAATGTAATCCTAGCCGACCTAACAATAATAATTTAAGGGCACAATAATAACAATATGGGGGTTACAGGGGTAGAATAATAACAATAAGGGGGTTACACTAATAACAATAAGGGACTATACTAGTAATATAGGGACCTAACAAAGGCCTCTCTAATATGGTAAAGAGGGAAACTAAATTGAAGACAATTCTTGGATATAACTCCACTCATTCCGTAAAATGATTTGGATCTGTTAAATTTTAGTTGAATTCTCGGGAATCGATATTGCTACATGATTTTGTGTATATTCTAGGTCTAATGAATAATTTGATTTCTATATCCGTAGGGATGAGGGTTTCCTTCATCAATGGAAAGGTTTTAACTTGTTTTTTTTATTCACATATGGAAGATTCATTCACATTAGGTTTGAGATCTGAAGGATTATATAAAGTCACAAGAAGGCCACTTCTAGCATTGGTTCATAACACCAATCATCTAAGTGAAATCTGGCACTGTAGGCTGGCTCATCCACACTTTGATTCTCTTTGGAAATTGAAGAAGCTAGTCTCGGGTATTCCCAATGTTCAATATCATCATGATGGAGTTCCCTTCCTAAAAGAACAAGACAACAAGGGGACCATTCCCTTCCTGTAAGAAAAATATAGAAAGGGGACCATTCCCTTCCAGTAAGAACAATACAACTAACATCCTCCATATCATTCATTCAGATATATGTGGTATGATGTATGTTCATTATATTGGTGGTCATCTCTACTACATCAGCTTCATTGAATATTTGTAAATAAATACATGGTTATACTGCCTCAAGCACAATGATGATGCCTTTGAAAAATTCCAGCAATTAAAAGCTTTGATAAAAATTCAATTAGGAAAAAGAATCAAAGTTTTCAAGTCTGACAATGGAGGAGAATACATGTCAAAATAATTCATAGCATTCTACAATAAAAAAGGGATCAATAAGGAAACTGTTGTTCCTTATGCACCTTAACAGAATGTATTAGATGAAAGGAAGAACTGATATATATTTGAAGTTGCTCGTGGCATGCTTCATGATCAAAGGGTACCAAAGTTTCTGTGGGCTGAAGCCACACATGCTATTGTATACGTTGAAAACTGAGTGCCTCATCAAGCATTGAAAAACAAGACTCCCAAAGAAATATTCATAGGTAACAAGCCTAGCATTAGCCATATTTTTATATTTGGATACCTTGTATTCTTTCAAGTGTCGAAGGACAAAAGAAACAAGATGGAAGCTACATGAATAAAAGGTATGTTTATGGGTTACTGTGAAAACTCCAAGGCATACATAATATACTCTTGTTCAAAGGAAGGTTGAAATTAGCAGGGATGTAAATTTCGATGAAAATGCAACACTTTGTAAAGCAAGGGACCTTCCTCCACCTCGAAAGGAATATGATGATGATATGTATATTCTAGATGGTCCTATGCCTAAGTCAGATGATATTGATATTACCATGGAGCCTATGGATCCTTTAGATCCACCTCCCAGTGATCCTCCTTCAAAGAAAAGACCACTTTGGCTTCGTGACACTCTACAGGATAATGAAAGAAGCATTCCCATTCATAGATCCTTCAGAGAAAGGAAGGGACCATGAAGCTATCAAGGATATGTAGCTACTATGAGCACTATGATTCAATTTTAACCATCCTCATTTGAAGAAGTAGTCAAATAACAAGTTTGGAAGGATGCTATGGTCGAGGGATATGAATCTATTGTGAAAAATTATGTATGGGATGTTGTGTCGAGACCACATGGTAGGTCTATTGTGACTTCAAAGTGGTTATTCAAGATCAAACATGGAATCGATGGTAGAATTGAGAAATACAAAGAAAGGTTTGTAGCTCGATCTTCCTCTCATAAAGAGGGAGAAGATTGCGATGACATATTTTCTCCTATGGCTCGATGCACAACTACTTGTTTGATAGTTTCCCTTGCCGCTAGTCAAGGATGGACCCTTCATTAGATCGATGTAAATATCGCTTTCCTTCATGGAATGTTACAGGAAGAAGTGTATGTTGAACAACCACAAGGATTTGAAGTGGAAGATTGCAAAATGCATGTTTTTAGGTTGAAGAAAGATTGTACGGTTTGAAGCAAGATCCTCAAGCTTGGTATGCACACATTGACAACTATTTAATGAAAATAGTTTTCACAAGAAGCAATGTTAATCCCAATTCTATTTTAAGGTTGTCCAAGGTATGCCATTGATTCTGGTTCTATATGTTTACGATCTATTCTTAACAGGAAGTGAATCGTTGATGACCAAATGTAAGAGGAAGTTAGCCTATGAATTCGAGATGAAATACCTTGGTCTTATCCACTACTTTTTGGACCTTGAGGTGTGGCAAAGGCTCAGCAAGAAGTTTCTCTCACAGGTAAAGTATGTAGTGAAGTTGTTTGAAAGGTTTGGTATGACTGAGTGAAAAACAATGACTACTCCGATGGAGGTGAATTTCAAGAAGTTGAGGGGAAAAGAAGCTAGAATTGATCTGGAAAACCCATTCGAGTACAGAAAAATAACTAGGGCTTTTATGTTCCTTGTGAACACTAGTCTAGATATATGTTACGTAGTTAATACATCGAGTTAATACATCCCCTTCATGCGCATTGGATTTCTTCCAAACATGTATTGAGATACTTACATGGATCGATCACACCTGATTTGAGATATTTGTTGGAGTTATTCAACTTGATGGATACATTGATTTTGATTGGGCAGGAAATGTTACTGACAGAAAGAGTACATATGGTTTTTTTCAGTCTTAATTATTCCATGATATCCTGCATGAGTAGGAAGCAAAATTTGGTATCATTAAGCACCACAGAAGCATAATACATTGATGTTAGCACGGCTTGTTGTGAAGTTTTGACGGTTAAGGAAGCTCTTTGGTAAGCTATTTGGTTAAGTTTTAAATACCATGCTGATATACTGTGACATCAAGAGCGAGATATGTTTAGAAGAGAATCTTGTGTTTCGTGACAAGTCCAAGCACATAGAGATTTGATATCACTTTATTTATGACATGGTGTGGAGAGGAGTTGTTAGACTTCACCATATATCGATTGATGAGAAAATAGCAGATATTATCACCAAAGCACTGCTGAAAGGAATGTTCTTGGTCTTCAAATAAAAACTTGGATTGATGCATGTATCCCTCCTGTTATGAAGGTAAATACTCTCTGCAGTGAGAGACGATCCCTCTAGCACTAGAGTGGGTCTAGTAACAAAAGTACAAGCTAGAGTGTAGGTTCCTAATCAATGAATGAAATAGATGAGGTAGATCAACCTACCTGGAGTCCAACACTGTTGTTGTGGTTGTTGTAGTGGTAGCCTCTTGATTCCTATCTTGGCGGGTCACAATCCTTCCGCAGAGATGCTTGGATACCTGCACAAAGACCAACAAACAAGAGTAGCATACGAAACAACAATCTCATTCATAACTACTAACCAGACAAGGAGGGTTAAGCATATTGCATAAAATAAAACACATCAACACAAAATGGGAACCAGACAATAGTCATGCATATGTATTGATAGAAGAAAGAGTTACAACCAAGCCTTGATGTCACAGTCTCCTTCAGCAGGGTTTAGTTGAAGCATGTCTCGATGAATTTCAAGGGAATTCGCACGGGATGAAGACACAAGCCTAAGCTTTCTAAATAAGGAACCTCTTCCATTCTATCTTTTCTAGCAAAGAAAATAGAAATCCCTTCAGCGTTTCTACTATAATATGTTCAGTTTAGCTAGCTCATCAATGGAGGATGGTTGTATTTATAGAGGGAGAGGAGGAGGGTGGGATCCCTACTATGGTGAAAGGGAGGCCTTATCCCTTGGGAGGTTTCCCAAAAAGGTGGAAACAAGAGGCCAAAAGAGGAAGGCTGTGGTTATTCAGTCCAAACACTCCCTATGACTCATCCACAAAGTTGTTATGATCGAAACTTTGCCTCTATTTAAAAAAAAACTTTCCATAAATAGATTGGTGTAGGCAGCTAACTGAGACAGAGCGCCAGCTAGCACAAGGGCCAGTTTTAATCTACCTCATTGGCACGAGGGAATAATGGGGTACCAGCGCCAGGGAAAAAACAAGTGTTTATGATGGTCTGTTCAGGAAATGGTCAACAGAAGGAATGTTGTCCTCATGGCAAGGGATGAAATGATGGTATTTTCAAGGCATGACACTTTATTTTGATCACAGAAATGAGCCTCCAATGTGCGGGATGGGGATTGTAGGGAAAATGAAAAAATGATGTGTAATAGATGCCCCCTAAAGCATGAGGTCCGAGAGAGAGGAAGGGGAGAAATGCTTTACAAGAATGTGTTCAAACCAAACACCACCATCGGAAGATCTACAATTACAAATACAACTGATATCTCTGAGACATGAACATGTGGCATGGGTACAACCATCCATAATAGAGTACATAAAAATTAGGATCCAAGATATGGATGCAGCCATTGAGCAATAAAGATCAATA
Organism: Pinus albicaulis; assembly: GCA_034641835.2. Classification (NCBI taxonomy): domain Eukaryota; kingdom Viridiplantae; phylum Streptophyta; class Pinopsida; order Pinales; family Pinaceae; genus Pinus; species Pinus albicaulis. The sequence continues at coordinate 61,122 of JAXQQM020081247.1, read as the reverse complement.
AATAGACTCGGGTATGGTTGCAACCATCCAATCAAAAGAGTCATGTAATAAAGCCATGATAAACCACAATATCTCGCAGCCTAGATCTTATTAGACAAAACCCAGGGTCTTGTGTTCCATCTTGACTTGAAAAAGTACAAATTCAATCATGCGAATATGTGAGCTCGGGTTGAACATGCAAGAAGATCACCTGATTACCAGCCAATGATGAAATCTTTTAACAGGTGCGAGAGAAACCATCAATAATGATAATGGCTCTCAAGGTACAATAGGTAATATCCACAAAATTTGAACAGTGAGTTGATGTCGAACACCCACAGAATCACTTGATCGAAGGCCAATTATGTGGACCTATCATTGAATGCGAAGAACCTACCATTGAGGCATGCAGGCTCCAAGGTACTGGTAGGGAGTCTCTAGACCAACTTCCTAGATAATGAGCTGAAGTCGACAGGAAGTGACCTGGTCGAAGGAGGGCCATAATGTTTCCCACATCATGGACACGAGACAGAGGAACATGATGAAAGTGAATCAGGACCAATAGAGAATCAGAGGGAGGTTGAAAACTGCAGAGGCAAACTTCTCTTGAACATATCAACAACACGAATATGGATTTGGCAGTTTTTCACATCAAGGGATCTGAGGTCATAATGACATGGAGAAGAGAAAATGAGAGGTCAAAACAGATTACCTAAACCCATGAAATAAAAAATGACGAAATGATATGTCCCCAACCCGACACAAATGCAGACAAGTGTCATGTTCAAGAGCGACATACTGCCGACACAACTAAAAGCTGGTTCAATTTTCCCCCACCATTTTTGGCAAGTACGCCAACTATTTTTGAAAACAAGCTTGAAGGGGATAGCATATGCTTGTGCTGTAATTTTGTCCTTCGGAAAAATCCAACCTAGTACATTTTACGAGCTCTAGGATGGAGGAACTCGAGTAACGTCATGGTGACAATGTTCGATGTCATCAGGGTTTAACGAGTCTGACAAAGGAAGATAATCGACGTCTTTTCATGTTTAGAGAGTTTGAAAAGAAGCAGAAAAGAAAACTCCAGCATGTCCCTTTTTGTAAATAGTCCCTTAGATCCGAAAAGGTAGAAAACAATATCTGAAAGAACCTCTTAGTCGTGATAGGCTTAGGTATTCCTTTTTCATAAGTAATCCATCCCAGCCTGAAAAAGGGGTAAACGTATACTGGGTAGATATCGTTTCGCATCCATTTAATGATCAAAACGACAAGAGTCTCGACGATATTTTCAATTTTACAGAGTCATAAAATAGTTGAAAGATGACTCCAGTAGTGACTTTTTCATGTTTTTACCGAGTCTGGAAAATTATAAAATACAACTCATGATTTCATCACTATCTTATTAAAGACTTGTCACTGCACAAGAAACAAATGTAAAACAAATTTCTCGAAATAACTTAATTTAAAAATCGAAAAACATGTCTTAAAACCTAATTAGGGTTCTGAAAAGTTATAAAATGCCAAAAATGGTAAAAAAAAATTACTTTTCACTTTTACCTCTTGTGGAGCAATAGTTACCCATTTTAGACTCTGATTTTGCAGCGACGATAGCGAGAAATCCAGCAGACCAATCTCGAATCCGTCAATTCCAAGTAAGAGATGACATCCTTCCCCACATTTAACATCTTCGTTCATTACCTGCAACCTTCATTTCTTATTTCTAAGGGGGAAATTGTGAAAAATAGGGCACAACAGTCGGCACGAGTTTCGGGCATGGACTTGCGCCAACCGCCTGATTCTTTTAACTGGGGCGCACCCATTGGCGTGATTGTTTCTAAAACAGTCGTTCCAACCACGTAGACCTTTCAAAAACTCACAATGAAAGGAAGCAAGCCTAAATTTCACAAATGTTAGCTTTTGATTTGGCTAATAATGTCCATATGAACATGTTTGCAAGTGAAAGAGTAGCAAAATGGTGATTGAGTGGAAGGAACAAGAACACAGTGAAGAGGATGAGCTTGCCATGGAGAATGAGAGATGCATGGAAGCTCTCAGAGACTGTGGAATGAAAAATTTCTTCATGACACCGTGCCTTAGAGCACAACTAGAGCTGTTACAATACTTGATCAGTATCTAGGATGAGGATTAGGAAAAATTCGTTCTTTAAGATCAGGAACTCGAGATTGATGTTTCATATTTCTATTTCATAATAGGACTGTCACGGAGGGCAGTAGCACCAATATTAACTAGCACCCGACCCACCATAGAGAACATGAGCATGGTAATTGACAGGGTTTGTCCAGGGGCACAGAAAGGATTAAAAAGCGGGAAGGTGGATATCCAGACTATCCCGGATTTAGCACTGAAGGTAGTGTTACACATGATCACACGAGTTGTGGGATCACAAGCACCACACAAAGCAACAAAAACACAACTACTTCTTTCTATAGACTGCTTGACACCGACCATCTACAATTGGGTAGAGTTAGTAACAATCAATATAAAATGTCAACTAACAAAGTGCAAGAAGGAAAAATTGAAGCAGTTTGGTTATTGGTCTATCCTGGTATCATTCATCCTGGAATGACTACCAATCTTTCAGCATCAGGAGGTGATAGTCTTGACACCACCAGCACTGGAACCACGGATGGCCCTATGGGCAGCTCTAATGCCAAGGTCAGGGGGTGGTCAACAAATGTCCTGGAGACCAGAATTCTTATATTGGATCTACCTACAGCTGATTATCGTGGAGGACTGGTCCTACTCTGGCATAGATTTCACTGGTGATTTGGACCTCCCACTCCTAGAAGGAGAGGATTGGGATGAAGCACTTAGTAAGACTCATTTTTAATTTTCATGAGTATTATGATTTTTTTTGGTATGTATGTTCTGATGATTAATCCATGCATTTGCAGATGTAGGCCCAGAGAGACCTGCAGGGATGTCTCTGATATCGAGGCGAATACCTTGCAATTTTATTGTTTCCCCTCCAGGTGAGGAGGAGGAGATCATGCACAACTTGGAGGGAATCGCTTGTGGGATTTTTAGACTATGCATGATTCGAAGATGTTCCTCGTGCATATCAGAGATACATTGTAGGGGTGTCAAACTGAGTTCACCACTTGTTGAGGCAGCTTGTCTGGGCAGTGACATGCTATCATGATCATCATGTCGATTAGACACCTAGTCTTTATTTTTGCATATTTTGGAGAGACATGATGTCTCAGGATGTAACAGAAACACACATATTTTTTGAAACTTATGGTGCACACTTATGCAAACATAATATATATATACATATATTTTCCTATTTGATATGAGTCTCTCATGTGATGATGATTTTATAGATTACGCAAATGTCTATCCATACAATGTTAACCACTGTATCAATTAATGCATTCATTTATCTAGGAATATGTTGATATGTGATATAATAAAAATGGATTTCTAGCAAACTAACATGTAAATACAATCTTAAAATGTGAGGGTTTTTAACTGAATAATGCCCATTAAGTTGAAGACAACAAGTTGTGAGTCTAGATTTATAACCAATGCACTAATGTTGAGGGTAATTTCCTCGGTTAATAGTTCAATGACATCACTATATTCAGCGACATTTTTTGTAGTTCGTCTGAGACAAATACCTTGCAGGTCTATCAACTCACCATCAGGATCATAAATCACCCAAGCTACCGAAGAAAAATTACGGGTACTACGGGAAGCACCATCCGCGAAACCAACATAAGGGGTAATAGACATCTACACAATAAGCAATGATTCAATAATCAGGAAAATGAATGCAACACACACCAAGCCAAAAAATGTACAAAAATGAAAAAAACACCTATGTACACAAAACATGCACGAATGACTCATGCATAATATTTTTTGAGATACAACCCATTTCTAGGCTGATCTAAAGGATGGCCTTCATAATCAATGAGCTCATAGGCCCCATTCTTCAAAATGTGTTTTACGATGTAAGGCCAATGCCACATGGGTTGAAATTTTTCTACCCCTAGCTTATCATGAGCTTGGTCATACAGGAGAACAAGGTCTCCTTCTACAAAGGAGCGAGGGGAAACTGACTGGTCAAAAAGGGCTTTGACCCGCTTCTTTTGTGCCTCAATGTCTAAAGCAAAAAAGTGGTGATTTTCATCCAGCCTCTCTACGTAGAGAAGACCCTCTTCTTCAAGTGAAGTGTTGGGCAGTAATTCAACATCCAACTTGAGCGAAGGTATTTCACACTCAATCGGAAGGGTAGCTTCCAAACCGTAAAAAAGATGGAATGGAGTGAATCCAGTCGCATCCTTGACTGAGGTACAGTATGCCCAGAGATCCAAAAATAACATGAGATGCTAGTTGGATTTGTGGATCCCAATCGTACGTTGAAGCATGGTAACAAGAACTTTGTTCACGACTTCAACCTGGCCATTGGCTTGACGATAGTACGACGTTGAGATCTCATGATGCAAGCCCAACTTGGAAGTCAACTCTGCCACCATATAATGCCAAAAATGGGAACCATGATCAGTAACGATGGCTTAAGGGACACCAAACCTATAAATTATGTGATTGAATATGAACTAAGTAGTTGTCTTACAGTCGACGGCAAGTGTAGGCATTGCTTTGGCCCATTTGGTGAATTAGTCAACAACGACGATAATATAAGCATGCCCCCCAGCCGAGTGAGGGTTACACGTCATAAAATTGATGCCCCATTTTGCAAAGGGACCTACAGTAATGACAGGGTGGAGATGTGTACGAGGTGCACACATCTTGCATTGATAGATCTGGAAACCATGACATTTACGGACAACAACAATGCAGTCCTTGAAGATAGAGGGCCAGAAATACCCAGCACGAAGAATATTCTATGTAGTGGCATAGACAGACATGTGACCACCACGGGCACCACTATGGAAATCATTCAAAAATTTCTTTGCCTCCTCGAGAGTCAAACACCGGTGGAGAATGGAATCTACTCTGATGCGATAGAGTATATCTCTGACTATACGATAAGGTTTCGATTGATGGCGTATGCGTCAGTGAGAATCCTTCGGTAACTAAGATATAAAATTGGAAGTCTGAAGATATATGATGATATCACTGTACCAAGGATCGAGGGTGCTAACCAAAAAAGTGTATCATCTGGAATGTGTTCTTCAGAACCAGATGGATCGGAGTCAGAGGGAAGGGAACAGATCAAAGCAACAAGGATTAATAACTTCTTCGACTTGGTAGTAGTAAATTCCAAATCTAACTCTTGGAGGATAAAAATCCACTTTGAGTATTTTATCCCTAGTAATTGTCGAGACAATATGTAGGTCATGGGATTGCATTCAGAAATCACAGTCACAGTAAGAAACATAATATAATGACGAAAATGTTGAACTTCTTGAACTGCAGCTAAGGCTAACTTCTCAGCATGGGCGTAGCGCATTTTGGTATCAAGTGTTAGGACCTCATAATGTAACATTTTGACCATACATTTTGTTATCATTCCACTCTTTTTCAGTCCATACTTAAAATCTTACACTATCACTTTCATCCATTTTTCCAAAGGTATATAATATTCTTCTCTTCACTATATGTTTAACTTGTTTTGCATATAATTTTACATTACTTTTATATTTAATCATTAATCAAAGATATATAGTTGCTAAGACAGTTTTAAGACTGCGGATAATCTATTATGGCTGTCTAAAGACCGCGTTGCTGAAACAGTCAACATGGTACACAAATCCCATTGCTGAAATTACCCGTGATTTGCGATTTTGAAGCAACATTCCAATTATGACGGCAACAAGAAAAGACAAGTAAAGGAAGCTATTACATGGGCCATTCTGAAGCCAGTACCGTCATAACCATTGTAACAGCATTTTTCTATGGAAGAACAGAAAGACCCTATTTCATAACAGAAGATCAGATTGGGTTAAAAATAAGATTTCTATAATGTAAATGAATTGTAATAGATGTCTCCTCTTTAAAAAGAGGAGAGATCAGCATTAGAGGGATAGTTAGAAACTACGGGAGGTTCATTCTGAAAAGAGAAGGAACATGACTCTTTTTGTAATATGTTGCTTTTGACAGATGAATAAATTTTTTTTCTGAGCACTTCATTTTAATTCCTTCTTCTGGGGAATCTTGTGAGAAGGAAAGGGTCCGCCTTCTTTACAAGATTCACCCATTTGTTCCTGTAGTTTGTTAATTGTTCTTTTCATTCATGCCTTGATTAAACCCTGTTTACTAAAGTTATTTATGCAGTATCGGAATTCTATTGTTTATTGCTAAAGCTCTGTTTTCATTACTTGTTGCATTGATTTCATACAATTCATTCTTGATAAGTTGTGGTTTATTTTAATTAGCAATCTTGTTTATGGAATGAGTGTGTGAAAGCTTGGTAAGCAGAAACAGGTGCTGAAGATTCCTACTTGGGGAATAGGGTCCTGTTCTCTGTTATAGCATAATTGATCTTTCTTTCTGCAGATTGATTTCCTTTCCTAGATCGTTGTCCTTTTAATGTAATCTAGGATTCTTTTAATGAAAGTCTGCAATAGAAGGATTGTCTTTGTTGTAACTCAAGTAGACTTCAGTTTTGTTAAATAAAGGTGTGATTCTTACTGCAACATTTCTTTTCTTTTGAGATTGAGCATATACAATGTGTGTTTGCCTTTGAAATAAACAGACTTCCCTAGGTTGACAATTTATGTAGCACTTGAATTATTTAAATTAATAAACAGTTAAAGTGACCATCATTTTGGCGCTGTTTTCGGGGAAGGAAATTATAGATTTCAAAAGCATTGACGTTTTTCTTCCAGATGTGTAGATTGCATGAGAGGACGCGGAACCCATAAAAAACTAACCCTACAGGTGGCAAGGGCAAAGGAATGGGAGGAAGAAAGACTTTTATTGAAGAGATTGTATCGAAAGTTGAATCTTCTCATAGATTAAGCTCTTGAAGGCCAAAGACTCAACCCTCCCCTCAATCGAATTATGAAACAGAAGAAGTTGTGAGCCCTGAGAATGTTGAGGAACCAGCAGCAAGTGTTGAAGAACCAGTAGAAAGCATTGAATAACCAGCAGAGAACATTGAGGAATCAGCAGGAAACATTGAAGAACTAGTGGAAAACATTGAAGAGCTAGTAGAAAACATTGAGGATCGAGCGAGTGCAGTAGGAGATCAACCAATGGAAGGAAACAATGAAGGATTCTTCGGAGGAGGACAAGTATATCCTAAAGGAGAGGGAAAAGATGAGAATTCTCTCTCTACCTTAAGATTTCCCATTAGTGATCTCCCTAGAGGAGCAACTCCCATGAAGAATATCCCACTTTCAGCCTTACCCAACTTCAATGGTTTATCTTCTGAAGATCCTGACGAATTTCTTTTTGAATTTGATACATTATGCAGAAGTTATGATTGTGTTACTAATGCCCAGAAATTGAAGCTGTTTCCAGCAACACTAAAAGGAAATGCACTAAGGTGGTTCATGAGTCTTGGAGGCCATGTAGTCACAACCTGGGAACAGATGAAACATAAATTTCTGCTTAAATATCAAGACTACTACCAGACAAGAGAAAAGAGGGAGGAACTATTTAAGATGGTACAAAAGGAGGATGAGAATTTGGAGGAATCTGTGGAAAGACTACAGTACAATCTGTAGAGATCCAATCATCCCGATGTAAGTAAGGATATTCTTAAAACAATATTACTGAAAGGGGTGAGGGATGATTGCTTAGGCATGCTAAATATGCTTGGTAAAGGGGATATATCTAAAGAATCATATGATGAAATTGTTGACCTCTGTAAAAGATGTTCAAGAGGAGCTGCAAGGAACAGGTCAAACAGCAGAGATGCCACATATTCAACAGTTCAGAAATCAGCTAGTGGAGGAGCAACAAGAGCTGAAATAGGTAATTTACTCGAAGAATTTAAAACTAAGATGTTAAGTTCTTTTGCTTCACATATTGAAAACCTTGCAGGTTAAAAAGAAGCAGGCCAAAGCAGAAGTAGCTTTGGCTGTCTTTTGCCCCAAATGCATAGATAAACACCCACTAAGGGAATTCCCATTGGACAAGATACCAATTTGCACCCTTTGTGAGAAAGATCATGAAACACAACAATGCCCTCCTTTACCAGGAATAAAGGTAGCATTGCAACCAAAAAAATAAGAAGCTGAAGTAGTCTATCTACTGACATAGAGAAGACAATGACAACCACGAGAACAAGGTATGAACTCTAATATGCCACTTACATCTTCTAATCGTTGGAACAATTATCCTTCTTTTAGTCAAACAAATTACCCTCCCTTCAACCAAATGCAATACCCACCCTTTAATAAAATGAATTACCCACCCATGCAACAAACAAACCCTCCCTTTGTAGATCCTGCAATGTGGACTCCTTGGCCTCCACAAAAACCATCTTATTTTAATAAATGGAATCCAAATTGGAAGGGTCAACAACTCCCATTTCCAAATCAATTTCCTCAATTTCAACAACCACTTCCTCTACCATCAGGTGTTCCACCAAATAATCAGATGAGACCCCAGCTACCTGTACAACCAAATCCTAACCCCAATAATAAAGTTGTGCAAGTTATTGATATTCAAAACCAGCCTACATTTCCTGTTTTCCCTACACAATGTAATGACATTCATTTAAGATTTGGGAAAATAGTTGAACCCATTATTGATGATGTTACTTCTTCCGATTCTGATAAAGAAGAAAATGAGAAACATGATTCACATAAAGAGGTACAACCACCCTCTAATAAGGGTGCTGAAACATCAGAACCAACATTCCCTGAGGATTTAGTTTTAACTAGAACGCCTGAACCACCTACTTTTAATCTTCTAGGGGAATTACAAAATTTGTATGTTAAAATTCCACTTTTACAGGCACTAAGAGATGTACCAATTTATGCCAGAACCATGAGAGATATTTGTGTTAAGAAACCTGGTAAGAAAGCTAAAGATCCCCTTACAGTTCATGTTATGGGTGATATATCTACATTAATGTCCAGTAAAGCCCCTCCAGTTAAATATGGTGATCCCAGCCATCCTACTGTGACAGTCCAAATTGGTAAAACAATAATCCCTCAAGTTCTGGTAGATTTAGGTGCTGCTATAAACATTATGACTCTTGAAACTTCACAATTTTTACAGCTAAAGAACACAATCAGAGATACACCAACCATTCTAGAGTTAGCTGACCATTCTACAATCAAACCAGAAGGAGTTGTTGAAGACTTAGTCATCTCGTTTGAGTCCTGGAATTACCCAGCTGACTTTGTGGTGTTACAAACTAAAAAAAGTTGGGGGGACATCCTCTAATACTGGGAATGCCTTGGTTAGCCACAACCGATGCCTTTATCAGCTGCAGATCTGGGTCAATGACAATTTCCAATGGATATGAAACTAAACATCTTACTCTCTACCCTCATGCTACACCCATGATTAATAATGAGAATTCTGTATGGATGGAATATGATGATAATGCTATTCAACCCATTTTGACTATCGGACAAGCTTTAAATCTTAAAGATACCACTAAGGACGAAGTAATTAATAATTTCATTTGTGAACCCTCCTCCATGACTTCTGAAACACATAATCAGCTAGCTGCACTTTTGGAAACAGATACCCAGGAAAAGCTTAAATCTGAATATCTACCTCAAACATCAACCACCATCTCTTATAAAAGCATAACAGTAGAAATCGAACCTGGAAAAACACTGAACATAAATCCTGATCTGACAGTTGCTGAAACACAATAATTAATGAAGTTACTGCTTGAAAATAAGGAAGCATTCGCATGGGACTACACGGATGTGAAAGGAATCTCTCCTGAATTATGTACTCACCGGATTTATATTAAGGAAGGTTGTCGAGCAGTCTGTCAACCCCAAAGATGAATGAACCCTAATTTAAGAGAAATTGTTAAAGAGGAACTTCAGAAATTGCTTAACACAGGATTTATATACCCTATATCTGACAGTGAATGGGTTTCCCCATTGGTAATAGTTCCTAAGAAAAACGGGAAATGGAGAGTGTGTGTAGATTATAGAGCCTTAAATAAAGCCACTCAAAAGGATCACTTTCCTTTACCGTTCATTGATCAGGTGTTGGATAGTTTGTCAGGGAAGAAATTATTTTCCTTTTTAGATGGATTTAGTGGGTATAATCAAATCAGAATTGCACCCCAAGACCAAGATAAGACCACTTTTACTAGCCATTGGGGAACTTTTGCCTATAGAGTTCTTCCATCCGGACTATGTAATGCACCAGCAACTTTTCAAAGGGCAGTTATAGGAATCTTTTATGATATGCTAAATGACTCCATGGAAATATTTATGGATGACTTTACCCCTTATGGTGTGTCTTTCGAAGAAGCATTATAGAATCTTGAGAAGGTACTCAAATGTATACACAAGCTCACCTCTCCTTAAGCACTGAAAAATGTCATATGATGATGAGTGAAGGAGTAGTGCTTGGAAATTTTATCTCATCTCAAGGAATTCAGGTAGATCCATCCAAAATACAAGTCATTCAGAATCTTCCTGTTCCTAAAACACAAATTGATGTGAGAATTTTTCTAGGACATGCTGGATATTACAGGAGATTTATTAAAAAAAATTCCAAAATAGCTTCTCCTTTATTTGTGTTACTTATGAAAAATGATGAATTTAAGTGGACTAATCTTTGCCAGGAGGCCTTTGGAGAACTCAAGCATCAGTTATCTATAGCTCCTATTTTGAGAGGACCTGATTGGGCACCTCCCTTTCATATATCTTCTGATGCTTCAGATACTACAATTGGAGCTGTCTTGGGACAAGAGGAAAAATGTATTCCTTATGCTATCTACTTTATCAGTAAGATTATGACCCCTGCTAAGCTTAATTATGCAGTTATCGAAAAGGAAATTTTAGCAGTAATTTATGCCATTAATAAATTTCTACATTACATTACTGGTTACTCTACTTTTGTCCATACTGATCACTCGACTATTAAGTATTTAATGAACAAATCTGTCACAAATGCTTGAGTTACCAAATGGTTACTGTTACTACAGGAGTTTGATATTACAATTGTAGATCAACGAGGTAAATAAAATTTTGTTGTTGACTTCCTTTCATGATTAAAAACTGATAATGATATTCCAGTAGATGATTCCTTTCCTGATGAGTATTTATTTGTAGTATCTGCTCACTCACCATGGTATGCAGACATTGCCAATTATTTGGTTGCAAGAGAGTTACTATCACACCTGTCACATCGACAGAAAAGAAAAATCATTCAACAAAGTGCTCGATATAGCTAGATAAGTGGGTGTCTTTTCTACACAGGACTTGATCATGAAATCCGGAGATGCATTAGAGAGGATGAGGTGTATGATATACTAAAATCTTGTCATGATGGCCCTTGCGGAGGGCATTTTGTTGATAAAAGAACACCACATAAAATTCTCGGGATGGGTTATTATTGGCCCTCACTATTTAAGGATGCAAAGAAATATGTTTGGGCTTGTGATCGCTGTCAGAGAATGGGTCAACCTAATCATAGAGATGAAATTCCATTGAACCCCCAGGTAATACTTGAACCATTTGAAAGATGGGCCTTAGATTTTATAGGACCCATTAATCCTCCATCCAACCAAAGAGTTTATATATTAGTTTGCATAGATTATATGACTAAATGGGTGGAGGCCAAAGCACTTCTTAGAGCTAATGAAGAACCTATCCTAGCTTTCCTATTTGAATAAATCTTTGTTAGATTTGGAATCCCTAGAGAGCTAGTTACAGATGGAAGACCTCATTTCAATTCTCATGGTTTCAAAACCACCCTTCAGAAATATCATATTCATCATAGAATGACTACACCATACCACCCCCAAGCCAATGGGCAGGTGGAAAGTACAAATAAAGTAATATAAGCCATTCTAACCAAAACAGTGAAGGATAACCGGAAGGATTGGTCTCAAAAGCTCCCTGAAGCACTATGGGCTTATAGAACTACTTGGAGAAATACTACAGTATTTTCTCCCTATGAATTGGTCTATGGTAAAAGTGTTGTCTTTCCTGTGGAATTTGAAATTAAAACTTTAAGGACTGCTTTAGCTGTCAACCTTGATTTGACTGATGTGCAGACAACTAGGTTGCAGCAGCTTTTTGAACTGGATGAAAAAATATTAGATGCCATTCATCAGACAACTTTGATCCAACAACAAAGAACAAAGTGGCATGATAAAATCATCAAGCACAAGCAGTTCCAAAAATGTAATTGGGCTTTATTTTATGATTCTCGGTTTGAAAATTTTCAAGGGAAGCTACATACAAGATGGCTGGGACCCTATGAAGTAGATGTTGTTTTTCCCATTGGAACAGTAAGGCTTTTAACAATTGATGACTCTAAAACATCACTACTATTAAATGGTCATCAACTTCGTTTGTACCAGCGCCCTATTTCTAAAGAAGATTTTAAGGCCACTTGCATGGCAGATGCACATTATCTTTTTCTAGGGGAGTCTTTTTCTCCTCACTGCATTTAATTGTTTTCTGCACTGTATTTTTATTATTAGATTAGATTTCTTAAACTAATAATCCCTGCTAAGGGTTGGCATGTTACAATTGATTATTTTTCACATTCTTGATTAAGGAAGGACTTACCAAGGAAGGACAATTTCACCACAAGAAGATCCAAGCTTCATTCTGAGAAGCTTTGTTTCCCTCACTCGAATTCATTTCCCCATCTCCCAATAACATTTCATCATTCATTCCCTTCATTCCTTTTTCCCTTTTCATATCATTTTTCCTATTTTTCCCATTTTTCCCATTGCTGAAACACCATTCTTCAGCAAATATTTTCCCTATTTCTTCACTACTGAGATACCATTTCCCAGAAAATATTTCCCCCATTTTCCCACTGCTAAAACATCACTTCTTAGCAACATTCTCCCTATTTTTCCATTGCTGAAACAACACTTTCAACACTATGTCATTCATTTTTCCGTTGCTGAAACACCATTTATTTCTCCAAAAACATGACTATGCAACTCTTTCAGTCCTTCATTTTTACTTTTCTCACTCCATGTGTGAATACTGTCCATTCACTGCCTCTTTCTTATGATCAAGAAGGCTCTAATATGATCTCCCTTATGTTTCAAAGAGTTTCTAAAGTTCTTCCATGATTATTGAAGCTATTATAAACAAGCACTATATTTTTCAAATTACAAAGCAAAGGTAAATATAAGGTATGTGAATTTTATGTAATACAATTAAACGATAGTTTAAAGAGAAGATTTTTTTCATCTTGACTACAATATCTGCACACTCAAAAACATCATTTCACCATAGTTGGGGGGGGGGGGGGGGATATCGAAATCATATGCCATCATTTCATAGCATGCCAATTACCGTCATTTTTCCTACCCATTACTTCGCCTCTTCACCGATACTCCATGTTCTCATTCGCAAAGTTTACTCTGTTCGAAATCCGGTAACTCTACTCTTTGCCTCTGCATTTTACCCAAGCTAGTAGCTATGGGAGGACTGGCTATTAGATATGAGACTGAATCAATAGCTCTGCTTGAATTGTTCCTAGACGCGTATCAGATTTTCCAACAGGCAGGTTGGGTGGGATATTTTGAGAGACTACAAGAGTTTGACCCATAGCAAGTCCTGGAATTTGCACAAAATCTTCAGGAGGACCATTCTACTATCTAGGGAGTCTGAATTCCAGTTTCAAAGGGCGATATAGCACAAGTTTCAGGCTTTCTAGTCATTGGTGCTCGATGGTTTAGTCGGAAGCACATCATTCTAAATGCACAACAAGAATTTCTTCTCCCTGGTGAACACGTTGAGATTAAAGTCCGAGGCGTGGGACTTCACTCATTTCCTCCTCCGTGGCCGAAGGTTGCTAAATTTGTCAAACATTATCTAACTTGTGAAGGTCGCTATCAGGTAGTCTATTAGCACGACTTTGTCTTAATGAGTCATTTACGTCATGGTAGACTAGTGAACATTCATTAATATTTTCTTGGATGTATTATAAATATGTCATGTTATTGTAGACGGGTAAAATTCCCACTCCTTTCCCTCACCCATCACCGCCTTTGTCAGGGATTGATTCAGAGGGGTTTTTCTCAACAAAACCCTCCTTTAAACAATTTACCTTTACCTCCTGAGCAAGCTACCAAAATTCCTTAAGAAGCTGCTAAGAACCCTCAAGAAATCCCTAAAATTTCCCATGAACAACAACTGGAGAATATCCCTGACCTTCCATCAATTCCATCCACAAAACCAGTTAATCCAGTTAACCTATCTTCAATTCCATCTCACTTAGCAGAGTCATCTGACCCTACCATCCACATTCCCAGTGATGACTCCCAGGCCGAAACACCACCATCTTCCCCTATTCATAAAAGAAAAAGGCGAATTACAACCGCCTCTGCATCAAAAATACAAACAAGGGTTGTAACTAAAGCAGCCACCTCTTCTGATAGCCCTTCTCCTAGGGAAAAATCCTCTCATAAAAAGAAAAAGAAAACTATTGCTTTTTCTGCTTTCCTACCTAGGAGACAAATGAAGACGTCTATTGAATCAGAAACCATTCCTATTACCCCTGATCCCGCAGCCATTTTTTTAAAACTCCATTTGTCACCACCCTTCCAAACCCCAGAATTATTACTTGTCTCATCCTGTGGCACTGAAGCACAAGAACTAGATGCCCAGGGTAATATGACATCATTTTTTACTCAGTCAGTAGCTGCTCCACAAGAACCATCTACTCAGTCAGTAGCTACTCCACAAGAACCAGCGACTCAGGCAGCAGCTGAAACACAAGAACCAGCTGCTGATGTGCAAAAACTAGACATCCAAGATTCTACTCATCTAGTAGCTACCACAAAGGAACTAGCTCTAGTTGTCACACAAGAACCAGCTACAGCTAAAAAACAACAATCAACTTCAGAGAATGCAACTGATACACAAGGCCCAGTCACCGTGGCCTCCCTTTTATAGGAAAATGAGTTTTTAAAGTTAGAATTAGAAGCTTACAACAGAGAATTGGTAATGGAAACGGAAGCCTTTGACAAGGAGCTAAATTTTTATACCCTGGCCCATACAGCATCTATGGCAGATAAACATACAGAGAATGATCCATATAAATAATATATGTTCCATCAATGTGGAAACATCTATCAGCAAGTAGGATATAAGATAGTTCAAGTTCCGATGCCTGGAGCATATACATCGTCTGCAGTCAAAGAAGAATGCCCTACTGTTACACAAGAACCAATAGGGCCTCCAAAAATTTCAGAAAAAGAAATCAAGGTACAAGTATCCTGCCCTACTATAACTGATTCTGCTACTCAGACCATGTCTTAGCCTACCACTTACAATGCCAGAACACAAACTGAACCATGGAAAGAGATGGAAATAATGAACAAGTGGAGGAAACAATATGCTATTTCCAAAGATAAAAATTTACAGCAGCACAAATTGGTTTGGCAGAATCATATATATTCTAATTGGGAAACTTGGGAGCAGACACTCCAGCAATTTAGAGTTTACAGGAAAGATAATAAAGAACTAAAAGGAAAACTGCTCCTAATGTTTCAATTGGTACAAAAATTATTGGCCACTAGGAAACCATCTCTGAACTATTCTTTATTTCTTTCAGAACGTCTTGTTTATTTTCAGTTGAAAGCAGCCAAATACGGAAGACCTCGTGAGGTGCTTACAGCTAAACAGTTCATGAAAACATTTGCAGAAGCTTCCACTAGTGATCAGCACCTACTATGTGAGTTGTACCTTCACAATGAAGCTATGCTTGAAAACAGACAAATAAATCTCAACCCTCTTGTTGGTGATATTCAAATCAGGGCATTTGCCTCCTTCCTTGCTAATCAGATTACATGGCAGACTGCTTTCCTTGCAACTAGGCACAATGAAGACAACCGCCTTCTCTGGATAAGGCCAGAACCTCAGAACCCTGCCATTTTTGTGGCAGAATATCATCAGTTTTTGCAGAAGACAGGAATTATTGAAAACATACAGCAATTACAGGCTTTAGTACTCCATGATTGTCACCAATTCATCAGGGCCAAAGAAACTTCTACTCTAAGAGCAAACAATATGTTGTGGAAACAATCCTCTAAGGAGAGGCAGGAGTACAATCCTTTTAGCCCTACTAACCTTGAAACTGCATTTTCTAGAGTATGCAACTACATCAGATGTGTTCAGCAATGTGCTGAAAAATGGACAGGGTACCACTTTCACTTTCCTATTTTATGGATGTCAGCAGAACAATATCATGCTCATTATAGGTTGGCTAACAAGGATGAAGCTGCAGCTTGGCAGAGATTGCAAAATGTGCAAGGATTCAGAGCATTAACGGATAGCACCTTCCATATCTATTGCCTAAGTAATTTGCATGCTAAAAGCCAATATCCAGACTCTGACTCACCCTAAAGTTGCCTGAGGACATGAAACCCTTTCAGTTGGGGGGGATGTTAGGACCTCATAATGTACCATTTTGACCATACATTTAGTTATCATTCCACTCTTTTTCAGTCCATACTTAAAAGCTTACACTATCACTTTCATCCATTTTTCCAAAGGTATATAATATTCTTCTCTTTACTATATGTTTAACTTTTTTTGCATATAATTTTACATTACTTTTATATTTAATCATTAATCGAAGATAAATAGTTTCTGCGACTGTTTGACGACCGCAAATAATCTATTATGGCTGTCTGAAGACCGTGTTGCTGAAACAGTCAACATGGTATGCAAATCCTGTTGCTGAAACAACCTATCATTTGTGATTTTGAAGCAGCATTCCAAGTATGATGGCAACAAGAAAATATAAGTAAAGGAAGTTGTTACACGGGCCATTTTGAAGCCAGTACCATCGTAACCATTGTAACAACATTTGTCTATGGAAGAACAGAAAGACCCTATTTCAAAACAAAAGATCAGATTGGGTTAAAAATAGGATTTCTATAATGTAAATGAATTGTAATAGATGTCTTCTCTTTAAAAAGAGGAGACATCAACATTAGAGGGATGGTTAGAAACTACGGGAGGTTCATTCTGAACAGAGAAGGAACATGACTCTTTTTGTAATATGTTGCTTTTGACGGATGAATAAAAGTTTGTTCTGAGCAATTCATTTTAATTCCTTCTTCTAGGGAATCTTGTGAGAAGGAAAGGGCCCGCCTTCTTCACAAGATTCACCCATTTGTTCTTGTAGTTTGTTAATTTTTCTTTTCATTCATGCCTTGATTAAACCCAATTTACTGAATTTATTTATGCAGTATCAGAATTCTGTTGTTTATTGCTAAAGCTCTATTTTCATTACTTGTTGCATTGATTTCATACAATTCATTCTTGAGAAGTTGTGGGTTATTTTAATTAGCAATCTTGTTTATGGAATGAGTGTGTGAAAGCTTGCTCAGTAGAAATAGGTGCTGAAGATTCCTACTTGGGGAATAGGGTCATGTTCTCTGTTATAGCATAATTGATCTTCCTTTCTGCAGATTGATTTCCTTTCCTAGATCATTGTCCTTTTAATGTAATCCAGGATTATTTTAATGAAAGTCTGCAATAGAAGGATTGTCTTTGTTGTAACTCATGTAGACTTCAGTTTTGTTAAAGCAAGGTGTGATTAGTGTGATTCTTACTGCAACATTTCTTTGCTTTTGAGATTGAGCATATATAGTGTGTGACTTCCTTTGAAATAAACAAACTTCCTTGGGTTGACAATTTATGTAGCACTTGAATTGTTTAAATTAATAAAAAATTAAAGTGACCAACATCAAGAAGGTTACGATAGAGGTAGTAAATAACATGCTCGTCACCATCATCATCGTCTTGAACCAAAACCATGGCAATCGTGCTGAAAGTGATAGCTAAATAGAGGGAAAAATCGCAATGATAGTTCGAAGGAAGCAAAAGAGGAGCGTTGACAAGCAACGTTTTCAAAGCATCAAAATACTTCTACGCAATCTCATCCCAGAGGAATGGGATGCACTGCTTTAGTAATCGCATGAATCCTTTAGCTACTTCGGCATAGTTAGGTATAAAACAGCATAAAAAATTAGCCTTCCCCTACAAACTCTGTAGCTGATGTAGTGAAGATAGAGAGGGGAGATTAATGATAGCCTCAACTTTGAGTGGATCAAGTCAAATCCCATCTTAGGACACGATAAACCCTAAGATTCTACCGGAATCGATGCAGAAGACGCATTTGTGTGGTTTTAGCCGGATATTTTAGCATCGACAACGAAGAAATATCTGACAAAGATGGTCAAAATGGTCCAAGGATAGTTGAATGAGCTGGAAGGTCATCCAGATAAGGTTGAACGATGTGCTTAATATCATGAAAAGCGTATGACATCGCTCATTGAAACGTGGCCCCAACACTTTTCAAGCTGAAAGGAAGCTTCTTATACATGAAAGTACCGAAGGACAGATGAAGGTGTTAGGGTCCCGCGATTTGGCTGATTGGCAAGCCAAATGACAGTGTAACATCAAACCAAGCTTTGGAGCCCAAGGACCTAGCCTTCCTGGACTCAGAGAGGGCTCTCTCTATATGTGTACAGGATATCTATGTGTTTTCTTATTGTGTTTTGAATTTAGGCTAGTTATGAAGTAAGTTTTTGGTTTTGGTTTTTTAAATTGTGAGGGATGAAACTGATCAAAGATATAAGATAGGTAAAAAATATGTAAGATCAACTCGGCTATGGGGTCGAAAAGGTTAAGAAAGCTATCAGACGGCGATACAAGGCTGTTGAAGGGCCGATTTGATTCAAGGTAGAAAGGATCTTTGGGCAAAATGGAGTAAATGGACTTCAAGTTTGTGAACAACAAAGAGTTTCAAGAATAACTAGTTTAATAACAGACATAAACATGGTAGGGAAAACCATTAATCATGCAAAATGTAACTATAATATAATCAATACATAGAAATAAACATTCAAGCCATGCATAGAGGAGTACAACTCTCTAACTTCGGGAAATGGCTATCATACTTTGGGGAAAACACTTAAGACAGACAAGCAACTCAAAACACTATGCCGGAATGCCTAAACACAATACTTCAAGTTATTGGGCACTTTGAAAACTAGATTTTCATAGTCTTAGACAAAGGGCTAGATCGGAACTAGGCCTCCTTGGTTCAACAAAATGAAAATCTAATCAGTCAAAGAGAAGTTTCATGGATGGAACTATGGCTAGCCATAGGTAAGCAGGGCGTACCGTAAATCATACTTAACATGCAGAGAACTATGAATGAAACTAAGCAACAATATCCATAAGGTATTAAAGAGCACTTAAGAATTCTTTAATGTGGCTAAGGAAGAAAAAAACATGAAAGCTATGAAGAAACAGGAAATTTGAGGTGCCTCCAAGGGCATGTCTCAAATTTGTTCTCTACTAATCTATAGCAAGCAAGAAACATGTATTCATGAATGGAAACTAGAAGACAAAACAAAGAAAGAGACACTATACCATTCCACCAAGTCATGGAATCCAACAACAATTCTCTTTCACCATCCAAGAACATCCAAGAGGCAATCCAAAAGCATGAGACAAGTATTTCTTCCAAAGCTTATATGACCATATATTGCTTCTATCATCAAGTTCAGCCTTGTTTACAATGAAATCTTTTGGAATATATAGGCCAAAATGAGGAAAACCTCATGGTTCAACTTGCTATCCCATTGGCCTAATCAAAATATCTAAACTTGTCCTTGAGGCTTTGCAAAGCCCAAGGCACAAAATATCTCATAAAATATCTAAAAAATGCTAAAAAAGGGAATTAAATTGACTTTTCATAACTTCTCATGTGAAAAAATAGCTAAACGCACATGAGGAAAAAGCATTTTTTAGAGGTTCAAATTTTACAAAAATACTCAAAATTTACATCAGAAAAAGGTCCCCTGACTTGCCTGCAACCTTTGACAACCTTCCCGGTGTCAAAACGAGGCTCATGATAGCTCATTGGAAAGCTACGATCATCTCTTGTGTGTAAAAAACCAAAAATTACAGTCTGCTGATAGATCGGGCAGAGTGTGCAAAAATCGAGCCTTTTTCGCCATTTTGGGGGAGAAAATGATCTCCAAATGTCCTGAAAATCACTGAGTGTGTGCTCCTAAAATAATGGCATTTAATGATACCATTATCCTCCTTTGATGATTCCCCAAAATGAAATGGCGAATTTCATGAGTTTTGACCAAAAACTCAAAAATGCCAAAAAACCAAAGTATGTCAAATTTTGCCCAAAATCGGTGTGTATGACCCTCAAGGGTTCTTAGCAATATGTTCTGAATCACTGGCCAAAATCTCAAGTCCTGATGTGTCTTTTCTCACTTTCCGTGCCGGGCGCTTTCCTTTAGCTTCCTTGAGCTTTTCTTGGTTTTCTTCTTTGTTGTTTGGTATTCTAGCTTTGGTGAAGAAGTCATGGCCCCTTGCCTAGGAGAGGAAGCTAGCACATGCTTTGGAGGATGCCCTTCATGATCCATGTTTTGTATTTTCTGGCCCTTATCATTGCTTGCTTGAGGGCTGCCTTGTTTGTCTTTCATCACTACCTTACTGCCCATCACTTTGCTCTTCGTTATCACTGCTATGTTTAGCCTCTTTGCCTTGTTCTTCATCATCACTAAAGTCATCTATTTTAGTACTGTGTTATAGTCAAGAGGCTTTTAATAATACATTTCTGTGGTTTCTTGAAAAGAAGTCCCCTTTGTTTTAGCACAAAAACCTTCCCTTCAAACACTGCTTTTATGAAATCACTGTCATTTTAAAAGACTGAACAAAACACTCTTTAAACTGATAAAAACACTCTTCCCAATAATCATCTTTCCTTTATGAGATAACTGCTTCCTTTGGCTTTGATTGGACATGGTGTTCTTTGAGATCATGTTTTCAAAGACTCCTTCAAATCTGTTAAATACCCTCTACACACATTCTGTTATGATAAGTCTTTGAAAAAACAAGTGCGCTTTCCCTTTAACTGTCTCCTAGCCCTTTATAAACATTCAACAAGCCATTACCCTTCTATCACTGCTTGGGAGGCATCTTGACTTGGATGCACTTCTGAAAAACCAAACTGCCTCAAAAGTTCTTGAAATGTGTTTTTTAAACAAAACTCTGTCTCAGCCTGTCAATTTACTGTTTGATCAAGATAAAATTGGTTTTGAATGCTGTGTAAAATGTCTCCTTTGATATAAGATCCCTGCTATTCAAAACACTGTCCTCTTTTTGTATGCCAAACAACAAGCAGTTTCAAGAATAAACATACTGTCAACACAGTCAAATGATTTTCTGAGTTTATGGTAAAATCATCGAGCTTTTAGTACTTTGGAGGACATAGGACAACCTTGTTTTTTGGATAAAGGCAGAACAACAATCTTCTTAGTTCAAAACACTACTCTCTTCTTTGTATGCTTTTCAACAAGTATATTCAATACCATTACACAGTCCAACAAAATCCATCTACACAGTCAAAGGTCCTTGTGTTATAGGTATAGTTATCAGGCCCCTTGTGTTTGGTGTGAGCACAAACAATCCTGTAGGAGTTAAAAAGTGAAAACTTCTTTGAACCAAAACACTGTCCTGGTATTCAATATTCCTTACCTAGATTTTGACAATACCTCCAAACTGATTACACTGCTTTCTCACTAAGGCCTGTTTATGGTCGAAAGGCAACCATGACCTTGTTCTTCATCACACCGAGGAAGACTT
Source organism: Pinus albicaulis (assembly GCA_034641835.2). Lineage (NCBI taxonomy): Eukaryota > Viridiplantae > Streptophyta > Pinopsida > Pinales > Pinaceae > Pinus > Pinus albicaulis. The sequence continues at coordinate 39,391 of JAXQQM020081247.1, read as the reverse complement.
TGAATAATGGCCAAGTAATACACATATGATTACTGTATTTGAAATTACGATCAATGTTTCATTTTTCAAATGCTAAGTTTCCACCTTTAAAACATGGCCTTCATCTCTCATCATTTCTTTGAGGGCAGTTACAATGGGTTTTTACATCAATGCAAATTCAACACTCTTTGATGTTTCACCTCTAGCCGACATAACCATAGCAAATCTCGTTTTTCACACAAAAATTCAAACCTATGGTTTAAACTGTGATTTTTAACCCTTTCACTCTGTCTGAGCAGTCTTAAAAGAGCAAAAAGGCACATAGAATACCTTTGGAATCGATGATGATGCTTCTTGAGGAGTTTGATCCGCTTCAAGAGTTGTTTGGAGGCATCTCGAGTGTTGGATTTATACGCGGCACTTTAGGAGGAGAGAACGCCGCACAAAACACAGTCGGGTCACTTGTCGGGCCCTTGTGACCAGAAGCTACAGGCGCGCCACGTAGCTTCATTTTCTTGTGTAAAATGAGCGCTTGAACGCGCCGCGCAGTTCGAAAAGTCCCAAAACTCTGTGTAATTTTCTCCAACTCTTTTCTCCGATCTCCAGGACAACAAGAGGGGTTCTGTGGGTGCTTTGAGATGTAAAAAACGCGTGGGAAACGGTCTCCAACTCTTGCATTTGAAAAAAAGGGAAAACCCTTTGGTGTACTTAATGAGGGTTTTTGAAAAACATTTAAAAGGCCTTTGTCTTTAAAATCAAAACATGAAGTTCCTACCCTTTGTGAGATCATAGCTAAGACTCCTTTTCTTTTTCTCAAAATAAAATCCTTCCAAGGGTTAACTTCGTTCATTGTGTTCATATATTTGAAAAAATGACCTTTGCCACTGTTGACACCTTTGGTGACATTTTTAACAAGAAAAAACGACTCAAGATCTGTCAAAGAGCATTGAAAACTGCTTTGTCATTTTGCAAGGAGATGGCCTGTCTTATTCAACTTGGTTGATAGCTTCTGCCTCCAGGTGTTTCATCAGTTCTTCCTCCGACTGTAGGTGCCAAAATTTAGTTGCATTCATTTAGACTTTGTTATCTTCCGTCTATCAAGAAGGGCGCTTCTTCTAACATCTTTCCTCTGCTCAAAATTTACCAGCAAGGTACCTTTGACCTCTGTTATAGAAGCAGGCCCTTATTTGAAACAGTGGTGTGTATCATTGTTTTTGAAAGTTGTTTATAGAACCTGGAGAAGCATGCCATAATACTTCTTGAAATCTATGAACAAATGTATTTAGTTGAAATACCTCCTTTGGAAAGCTAAATATAATTTTTCCTTCTTGTCCACTGTGATGATATATCTGAAAGAAATTCTTTCATGAACAGGAAAATGAGCACCTTTTGACAATCATTTACCATCACTGGTCTGTGTCATGACCTGTCCCTTAATCATCAGTAAATTGTTTTATTTGGCCTCCAGACTGCTATATTGGAAAGAAAACTTGATGAGAGATAAGTTTAACATTTTGGATTACAGTAGTACCCCTGCTTTCCTTTTTTGTCTTTTTACATTATTTCTCTGTTTCAACTATCTCTTACTGTTCTTACCACTTATCTTTTGATCAGTCAAACCTTGAAATCAGTTACTGCCCTGGCCCTCTGCTTATGAATGAAGGAGGCTTCTTGGTCTTCAAACCCTCTGCTTGTGAATGAAGGAGGTTTTTTGTCATGTCATATCAATAGCCTCTTGAAAGTGTTGTTTTTCTTTTACTGTTCTTTCAGGCTTTGAATGAGATCGTAAGAGCTTGATGAGAAACTCTTTGCTCTGTAGCTGCATCAGAGGCTCAGGATCACATTTAGAAGCAGTTGTCTTCTCATGTGGAGCTCAAAATTGTCTTTCAAGATGCTGGTATGTTTATGTCCTTGAAAGATCCATCAAACACTGTAAAAACACCTAAAATCAGCTTGACTTAAGGTTTGTGCATTGCTGAGACTTAAGGGTGTATTATTGGCGCGACCTAGGGCTGTAACCAACTTCATTAGCAGAGTAGGAAGGTCTGTTATGACTGGTCTATAGCAGATGGAGGTTTTTGGCTCTTGGATAGTTTGCCAAGGGAGAAATTCCTTAAAGCGCCACTTCCTAAATTAGGGGAGACTGTTTGAAATAGATTTGGATTGTCTCTTTAGAGCTGATGGGCAGACTAGTATGGCTGAGGCTAGGTAGGATTTGATAATGAGGTTTCATCTCGTCATGGGCGGACTGAAAGGTAGGAGGGAAAAAAGTTTTATGGGTGTTTTCCCAGCTGGCAAATTTGACAAATTTTTAGATCGGCTGTTGGAAAACTTGGCTGTTACAACTAGTCATCACCAACAAGTGAAAAATATTGATGACTAACAGTGGCTCCATTTGGGGAGGGCAGTTCCTTTTTAGGAGGTGTCCAGAATTTCAGATCTTTGGCTTATGAAGACCAGTGCCTTACCCATTGGCGCAAATTTCACTCTTGTTTGATGCTACTTCTGAAAAGAGACAACATGATCAGCATCAATGATATTTCTACCTACCCCACTATCTTTCCTAACATTTGTTCTTCTTTTTGGCGCATTTGAACTAGCAGCCTTTTGACAATGCATATTTTTCTTTTTTGCAAAATGAACCTATCTAACTCTACACTTATATCTGTCGGGAGTTCAGACTAAACTAATGAACTCCTTCATTACTCTACCTATGCTAGATCAACTGTCAAGATTAAGCTGTTTGATAGGATTTTATTCTCTAATCTAAAACATGAAATTGAAAATATGATCAAATCAGGGTTAGATAGTCTAATTTGTCATGTATTTGCGGCATGAAAGACAATATACGCACAAATATTGTTTTGCAGAAATGGAAACTAGGAAAAACAGGGCTAAGATGTATAATTTGTTTTTCATCCCTGCTTCCCTCTTTGGTTCTGTTTTGGGTGTGTGGAACCAGTATCTTCTCCTAATCTACTCTCTTTGATAAGTCAAGCTTACACAATGTTGACCGTCTTTTTCACTCACTAACTTATCAGCAAATACATTTAAACATGTTAAGCTATGATTAGGCTAGATAGCTGAACAAGACTTTTGAGTACTAGTAGTGGCATTTAGACTTGCGCGCTTTCTAAAGGACTATTTTTTGGAGCATGGGGCCTTTTTCTATTTTTCAACCGCCCTCTTTTTCTACTTTTTACTGTTTTTGTATTTTCTTCTTTTTTACTTTTTCTTCAAACAAACTAAAACTGAAAAGGTGCTCACAAGGCTGAGCTTATTTTTCACAGCTATCTATCTATCCTAGTCTAAACTATACACAACATAAATTCATTTGGTGAAATATTCTTTCCAATATAGCCAGTCAAGTAGATGATTGCATGGTTTATTCTGGTTTAGTTCTTTCATGATGTTGAAGTAATGAAAAGGCCACCTCCATTTGGCTTGTTTTCGGACAGTAGTGCTTAATTTTTTTCTCATTCTTGGTAGTAACTTGTTTATGATAGAACCCACTACTCCTTCATATTTCTCAAGGAAAAAAATAAATGGATCTTGGAATAATAATTGATCTAGAGGATTTGATATATAGGCTTCATTCAGGACTACTCTTTCTTCCACTTGGCTATATTTGGGACTCTCCTGGTAAAGCAACTTTTCCTCTTGCTCATGATCACTTGAACTGTCAGGCTCATCATATATCGCAGTGTATTTTTCTTTCCAAGCTGATGTGTTCTAATTAAGTGGACTGAAAATTGTGTGAAGGTCAGTAGGTTGATGAGCAGGGATACGCTTTGACAGTAACAACTCTCATGTGTTTATCAACCTCTTTTTCTTCATCTGCAATTTGTAACTCAATGGAACTTGGTGGCTATAAATCTAGAGTTAAGGAAGATTCCATGTCCAAAATGATTTCCTCAACCATTTCAGGAAAAGGCTTCTCATTTACAACATGCTCGAGAATTTCATCATCCTCCTCAACCTCATCATCAAAGCTAAAAAATAGTTGATTTCCAATTATGTGTATGCTATATTTGACGGACTGAAGTGAAGTAGAGCAAAGAGTCCGAGATTCTTCACTTACTTCTGAACTCTCAAGGCTCTCCTCATTAGTGTTATAGATGACCTATAATGGCTGCTCACTTTTCTCAATTTTATGAAATTGAGCTTCCTCCCAAAAATCCAAAACTGAGTCTTCTGCAAAGTTAGCTTCTGTTTGGAAATAATAATCATCAACATATTGATCAAACATTGGAGAATCATTAATATAAGTAATGTCACCAGCCGTGTACATTGGACTATCAGATTGCTTTTCTTCAACTTGATTTACAAATCTATTTTCTGACTTATGATATGCAAGATTAATAGGAGAAAGGTTAGAGAAGTTTCGATTATATGAAGTTTCAGAGGTTGTCTGGATGTTTATAAGTCGATCTATTTCCTCTTAAGTTAAAGGAGGAGGCATTTTCTGTTTTCTTTGAAGTGGGCAACCATTTCTTTCCATTTTTTGTGGAATTTGTTCTTGTGGCTGAATGTCCTCTTGTATTTTACAGGGAAGAGCAGATGGATTTTTATCTGTTTCAACCTTTTCAAAGAGTTCTTGTGGATCCTCTCTTATTTTTTGATGGATTTCATCTAGGATCAACTCTTCTTGGTCATCTTGATGGTTAGCTTGGGTAAGAAAATTATGGATCTCCTCTAAAAAATTATCAGGATGCCAATTTCTGAAGTGTTCTTCAATGCTTACAAGGTGTTGTATGAGGTTTTCAGAGTGATCACAACAATTTTCAGCCAATGATAGAGATGGAAAATTCCCTATATAGTGTTTACAAAATACTTCGTGGAAATACTTTAAAGAAAACAAGGTGCCAGGTTCTAGGTTTTCATACCATTCTCTTGCTTTTCCTTCTAATGTACCCAAGAACATTTTCATGAGGCATTCCTCATGCCATTCAACCTTTAACTTCCATACATGTATATGAAAATTGATGAGGTGTAAAAATGGGTCGTCAACATTTTCATCTCGAAAGAGAGCTAGGTTTCCTATCCAATTTACATATGTAGGCATTTTGTGTGGGAATCCAGGGATATGTTCTTTGCTCATCGGAGCATATCTCCTTTGTATCCTTGGATCCATTTAAGTTAATCAGAAAGGATCATTGTGTCTTTTCAACCAGTCTAAAGTTCTCTACCAGTGGAGTCTTTTGGTCTAATGAAGGTTGTGGAGTCGCCAGGTGGAGGATTTGAACTGTGCTGTCCACCATCAGCATGATCAAAGATGCTTGGGAAAACGTTTTATAGCAACTTTGAGGTGGAAAATTGCAAAGAAGAGTGATTCACTTGGTTTCAACACTTTGCTAGGATCTATGGACAAGATAATGGTTCTCTTGGCAAGAAGGTTTTTGATTATCTCCTATGTTTATGTGAGGTTTTTCCGAATCGCTAAGTTATACTTAGATTGTCACTGATTACAGAGTTTCTGCCTTAAGTTTAAGTTTCCGGAAGGATGAGTTAGCAGAAAGGTATGGTTTATGGATATTTTTGTTCTTTTATGGAGTTTTTAGGCCTACTGGAGGCTAGTGGAGTCGCTAGGTGGAACTTGGTTGTTTTTGTAAAGACGTAGCTATGGTCCACCACCAGTAACTAGGGTAAAACCAATCTGGGAATATTTTGGGGTTTTTCTGAGTTTTACGTGCAGCCTAGTATGTAAGAGTGTCATAAACCTGATTCATCACTTTGCTAATATGGTGAAACTGAGAGTTTACTCCAAATTATTCTAAAGGCTTATGGTCTAAGTTGAATGTTGAAGGACTAAAAAGTCTATAAGAGTTTGCTAGACTGTCATGTACTCAATATGTCCCACTGTGATCGCCATTATGTTAGGGTCCTGTGATTTGGCTGATTGGAAAGCCAAATGACAATGTAACATCAAACCAAGCTTTGGAGCCCAAGGACCTAGCCTTCCTGGACTTAGAGAGGGCTCTCTCTATATGTGTACGGGATATCTATGTGTTTGCTTATTGTGTTCTGATTTTAGGCTAGTTATGAAGTAAGTTTTTGGTTTTGGTTTTTTAAATTGTGAGGGATGAAACTGATAAAAAATATAAGATAGGTAAAAAATATGTAAGATCAACTGGGTTATGGGGTCGAAAAGGTCAAGAAAGATATCAGACAGCGATACAAGGCTTTGCATTACAATCTCGACTTCCAGTGATCTTGGAAAGAATTGTCCTCAGACAGGTGGCCCAACAGGCTTCAGTATTAATTCAAATAAAATGTTACATACCAGGTTATGCTTCAGAGTAGAGCCTGAAAGTCTCTTATCTCTTAGAGCATGGATACAAACACTCTTTCACAAACTACTGCACACTCACCCACACACTCGATGATCCAAACATACAAACACACACCTATATATAATCTAAGAAAGCATATGAGAATTATTGAGGGTCCTTGTCAGGCATTACTGGCCCAGACGGTGTCTGCTCAATATTCTTGAGTACAATAATTGAAACTAAAGATGCACTACCACGGTCCTTTAGGTTCTCGGTCACTATCAAAATCTTCATCATGATCAGGCTCATTGATTTCGGATGAGGATGAAGGAAGCTTTTGATTAGCCCAAGACTGATGTACCCATTCCAAATATTCTGATTCCCACGCATGATCTTGCTGATCTTGAGCATTTTGGTACAGATCCACAAATATAGTTTCTTTTTCATCGGATACCTTCTCTTTACCTTTTTCTGTAGCTTCTTTTTCTGTAGTGGCTACAGTAGAAGATTCTTCTTTTTGTGGGGCTCGTGAAGATTTTCCTATATCAAATTTGATGGTATCTGCTGTCACATAGAGATTCTTTTGTGGGAAAAGATATTTATCATCTGATTTCTTCCATCTGTTCATATACGCCATGGGTTCTATCTCTATTTCAAGGAAAGAATCTTTCTTACTTTTACGGAATTCTGGCAATGATTGAACTGTCATCTCGACTCCATCTAATAATTCCCATTTGAAAATTTGGAACATGCTAACAGAGCGTTCAATAGCGCACTGAACCCAAAGCTTGCAATTATGATTAACATCTTCTTTCTACTGCCAACCTAGTTCAAAGATCATGGATGAAAAAACTTTGTTAGACAGTAGCAAACTTATTAAGCAAAGTGCATCATTAGTCCAATTTCCATTCAAAACACTAATAGTAATCAATGATTTTTTATTGATTAATAATTTGATTACTTTTTTCTTTCCTTGTAATTCTTCTAAGGTTCGAATCATGGAAAAATTTTCAGGTAACCTGAGCCGGTAGAATTCTTTAAGCCATAGTGAAATCTTCTTTACTTCCTCAGCATTATTTGCTAATACAGATTCTTCAATTCTTTCTGGGCCATAAAGCTGAGCAAAGGGATTTGGGACGATGGGATTTCTAAATTCTATACTCTGATAATCCCATGGTGTTGAGAAGGTTCTTAAATACTGAAATGTTCTTTGAACACATTGAGATGCTCGTAATTGGAGCTTCTTTCTGCATCGACCGTTTTTAATTTCCCAATCTGCAAAGGGTTCAAACAATTCATACTGGGGAAAAGAATCATTTCCTGCAAAATGCTCATCAGGTCTTTGAAGAAATGCTGCATCAATTTCTTCAAACATATCTGGAATTCTTAAAGACCTTAGAAATCTTTCAACTTTATCAGTCATGTTTATCTCCTCCAAATCTAGCATTTTGGAAGTGGTATAGATAGCAAAGGAAAAATCAATTCCTCCAATAATCTGATAATAATTCAAAGCTTTTAAAACTTGAATCATATCATCAGTGTAGACGCGAGACCAATAGTCATCAAGAGTTTTAAAATAAATCTTTACCTTCATGTTTGGCAAGGGATAGACTTTCACCAATTCTTCATCTAATCCCAACAAGACACCAACATTCTTAGATTGCCAAGCTTGGCATATTTGTATCCACTGGTTTCTTCTTATTCTTAGCCCAACAAGTTTCTTTATTTCCATAACCATATCACCAAGAACTAGATCAAGAATTTGAAATCTTTTGACAAATGTTTCAAAATTATCATCTTGAGGTTGTTTCCCTGGAAGGAAAAATAGATCAGTTCTTCTACTAGAGCACAGATGACTATGGGCTTTATTCATGTCTCTAGTCAAGGAAACAGCTAAATAGTTAGAAATACCAGGAACCCATTCAACTTCAAACTCATACATCTGAAACCAAATTTTCCATGCCAATAATCTTCCTCTTGCTAGCTGTTTTGAGATTTTGGCTAATAAGAAATATTTAAAATTCATAGAGTCCGTTCTTATCAAAAACTTGGCAGGAGCAAGATATAGCTCGAATTTTTGAATTCCATTGAAGATGGCTAGGGTTTCCTTTTCAGAAATTAAGTAATTTTTCTGGTGAGGCTGAAATTCACCAGATGCATAGGCACATAAAACTTCATCTCCATCCGCCTGTCGTTCAAAAATAACTGCAGCCCAAAAAGAATCATAGGCATCAGTTTGGAGGATTAAAAATCCATTACCTAGAGGTTTTAGCTCTGGGAGATGATGTCATTCATCTTTTATTATTTTGACTGCTTCAGTTGCTTCTGGTGACCATCCAGAATTCAAGTTCTGTCTAATTGGAGCAGTCTTCTCTGACAACCTGGGAATATATTTATGTACATAATTCAACACACCTAAAAATCTTTGAATCATCTTGGTATCTTGAAGCTCATCAGGAAACTCAGAGAGTTTTGTCAGGACATGAGGCTGCATTTGAATTTTTCCATTAAGAATATGAATACCAAGAAAATAAATACTATCTTGAAACTGAACCATTTTCTTTTCTGAAAGCACTATGCCATGCTTTCGAGCTTCATCAAGAAAAATCTGCAGATGCTGCATATGAGTTTCAAAATCGGGACTATGGATCAAAATATCATCTATATACACAACAATAAAATCATACTTTCCAAAAATAAAATCCATACGTCTTTGAAAGAATGCAGGAGCATTTTTCAAACCAAAGGGAACAAATTTCCACTGGAAGAATCCTGCAGGACAAGTGAAAGCAGTTTTATGCCGATCTTCTTCTTTAATTTGTATCTGGTAGTAACCAGATTTCATGTCAAACTTGCTGAAAATCTTGTTGTACTGAATCTTTTGCATAATATTTTCCTGGCGAGGTAAAGGATAATTGAAGCTCTTGGTGATAGCAATCAATGGTTTATAATTTATCACCATTCTAGCTCTACCTCTTATGATTTCAGAATGATTTCTTACCAGGAAACCAGAACATGAGTAGTGAGAATTACTTGGTTCGATCAATTGAAGATTCAGAAGTTCTTCAATCTACTTTCTAATTTCTTTTTCATTATTTGGAGTACAGGGTATAAGCTTACCTTTAACCCCATTGTCATGAAGAGTTTCAATCTCTTGCTGAGGACTCGCTATACTCCAAAATGCTTGTGGATTCTCTGAACAATTTTTTAGCAGTTCATCAAAAATATTCATCTGTTCAGGCGACCAATCAAGATTTCTGTTAGCTTTCTACTTGGTTCTATTCTGACTCCTGTCTTCATAAATCTGCAACACTTCTTGCCAATTATTAGAGTCATTCAAAGGTCTTCTTCTGGTACCTTCTTTCTTTTGGCTACTTTCTTTTCGTTCTTCAGAATTAGCCAAAGTGAGTCCTGGGACTGCAATTTCCTTTTTCTTTATGTTGAAGATAACTTTATCTTCACTGATAGTCACTGGTAATACTGAATTAATAAAGGCATGCCAAGAAACAAACTTGCAGAAGTAACATAATGTTGAACAGCAGAAAACTTGACAATACTCCCCCCAATTCTTAAAGAAACATTATCTACATAATGGGTGAGATTAACTGATCCGCCAATAGTCTCGGAGACAAGAATTTTTTGTAAAGGTTTCCATAAACCTTTGAACAAAGAAGGGTGAGCTAGATTATTAGAACCACCGGTATCGATGAAAGCATCGACATTAATCCAAGCACCTTTAACTTGAACTTCAACAGGTATATACAGAATATTTTTAGTCTTAACAATCTTTTTAAGAAAAGAACTTTCTGCAGTATTAACAGAGGTTGAAGTGGGCAAAGATGAAGACTGAGAAACTGTCTTAGGATAGGGGCAAAAAGAATTCAGAGTGATTTGTGGAGGCAAGGAATGGAAAACAGGATTTGAATTCTTTGAACCAATATCGGAAGATATAGAAGGAGCAATAGAGACAGCATCATCTGAAATGTCTTCAGATGTTTCATCAATATATTCATCTGAACTATATTCATCACTGAAATGCAATTCAGTGTCTTGATCACAATCTGAATCAACACATCGGTTCATTTTCTGACAAGTTTCAGGAATAGACTCAGAATCTGACAAAGAAGCATCAGTCGAAATATATACATCTGATACTTCATCTTGTGAATCAACAATAGACCAATGATCAACAAAATCATCAATTTCAAAACAAGCTTTTAACTTGTTGGAGGAACGCTTAGGACACTTGCGAGCAAAATGACCTTCTTGCTTGCATATAAAACATGCATTGTATTTCTTTGGTTGCCGACGCTTTTTCAGATATTTAAATTTGTGGAAAGGCCTTCTGGGATTGGCTACTCTTTTCGGTTTTTATTTTCCATACCTTTTGTATTTTCGTTTCTTAAATGGAGTCCATGGAAAAACAGATCGACAACCATCAAGACCAGGAGAAAAGTTTTGAGCATTCTTCTGCCAACAGAGATATTTAACTTTTTCCTGACATCTGAATAAAATATCTATCCAATAAGTTTGATCAATTTTCTTTCCTTGGACTTCAAGATCCTTCATAATGAGATCTCCTACATTACCAGGCAGTTTAGATAAAAATGAAGTCTTTTGGGTAGAATCATTTGTCAGATTGGCTTTATAAATTTTGGCCATATAATCAGTGCCAAACTGTTCTAAAAATTTGACATCTTTTAATTCCATACGTGCCAAATCTGTAATGATTTGTTTTTTCTCATCTGCTGGTTCAGGAACAAATTGGGTTTTGAGTAGCAATTCTAATGTAGCTAATCCTACAGCAGCTACATTCATCCTTTCTTCTTCTGATGGCCCCATCCACCAGTCATAGAAAATTCCGGCCATCCTTTTTTCGGCTAAGGAAAAAATAGAAATATTGTCAAGTCGAGAGACAACTTGCATTCGATAGAGGGCACCAATCCAAACTCTAATGGATTCATCTGGATTTTTAGATTTATCTAAATCTAAAACATATCCACTAGAATTAGTAGCAAACAGGTCTTCTTCAACCCTTGGGTATTTGGGAACCTCTCTAAAAGCATGAGCTTTCTGTAAAGAAGGTAAAATGAAAGAAGGAAACTTAGTGGCAGCATTTTCCAAAGTGGCTATCTCACTTTTGGGCTTCTGCAAATTTAATGATTTAGCTGGTTCTAGTTTCTTTTCAGAGACTTGGACACTAGATTCAACACCACTTTCTTCTTTTTTTTCATCAATATCCCAATAGTTGGGAGTATCCATAGAAATAGAAAATGTAGGAGCCTTTGATTCTCTTCTTCGTTCTTTCTTCTTTCTTTTCTTTGGCTTTCTCCGCCTTTCTTCTTGTTGTTCATCTAGAGAAGCTTGAGATTAGTAAGAATTTGTTCAGACTGAGAGCCTAGATCATCAAGAACATCTTCGGCATGTGCACACCAAGTGGTAAGATAATTCCCAATCTGATAGACTTGATCTAACTCAGTAGGATTTGTAGCATTATGCTCAATCAAAGGGGCACAGTCAGCTCTAGTTGCAAGCTGTTTAGACATTGAAGAGGTGGTACAAAATTTTGTTTTGGGTGGCCATTTTCCACCTTTTACAAAGCGACGATTGGCATATTTCCATTCTTCTATAGGAGGATAATGAGTACTTGAAATACGGTGCATTTTATTTACAGCAAGGAAAGGTTTAGCTTATGGTATATACAATTCAGTTGAAGACAACTGAGGCTCAGAAGGAAAAACTTCTTCAATAGGAGGACGATCAATTCTATTTGAAGAAGATGCTTCAGAAAAAGACATAGGAACAACATATCTACGTGGTCTGACAAGTGATCTAGGAATCTCTGGTTTAGGAGGAATAAGCTTGACTCTACCGTTAGAGATAGAAATACGTTTGAGTTTTGATTCGGGCTTCTTGTCATTAGTAATGGATTTATACTGGAAATACCAATTGTTAGGAAGTTCAGTAGGATCATATAGGACACCTTCAACTTGGGCATTTGAAAGACCAACAGTAACATAGTCTTTTAAGACAGGTTGTTTTAACTTTGGATGAGCAGTATTAGTCAACTGGAAGGAAGTTTGAACTAATACAGAGAGATACTCACTATCTTCTGCCAATTGGAGACCTTGAACCCCGGTCATTAATTTCCAACAGTCTTTCAGGTGAATATCTGTTAGGCTTATAGAGTAATCAGGATAGATAGTACCATACTGACAACCCGTGGATAAATTACCCATGATAGTTCCGATTCGGGCATGGTCATAGTTATGGTGTCAGGTATCAAAAACCTCAGCAATACAGGGAGTATTTAAACCATGATGAAACAAAGGAGCAAGACCAATATAGATACCGCCAAAATGAAGATAATTATATTTTTTGTCCTTGGCATATTGTCTGAACTTCTTAATTTCATCATCAGAAAATAGATTTAAAGCTACTATTTGAACAGAAGGACCAAAAATCTTAATAGTCACTTCTACCTCTTTCAAAAAAGACTTATTCTTATTGAGATAAGACATAGGCAGTTTATAAACATCAGTCGCATGAAGCGACGGGGGATTCCAAGTCTCAAGATTTTCTACAGATTCATGAGATTCATTTGGATCGTCGGACTCAACAGCTCAAGAAGCTACTTCATTAATGATTTTACGATCTATTGTAGAGAAAGAGCGTAAAAGATTTGCCATAACAAAATCGAGACAAGGCTCTGATACCAAATTAGATTGTGGACTCAGTAACTTACTTGAACAACTGAAAAATTAGCAGAGCTTCCTCACACTATCCACCACGGGCACGGGAAATACGAGAACACACATGACTCCTCTGGTCTTCAACTCGCTTTATAATCCCGACTTTCAGTGAACTTGGAAAGAACTGTCCTCAGACGGGCGGCCCAGCAGGCTTCAATATTAATTCAAATAAGATGTTACATACCATTTTATGCTTCAGAGTAGAGCTAGATAGTCTCTGATCTCTTAGAGCATGAATACAAACACTCTTTCACACCAACACTCAATAACACACAAGCACTCAATGGTACACAAAAACTCGATGATCTGACTTATACACACACACACCTATATATAATCTAAGAAAGCATATGAGAATTATTGAGGGTCCTTGTCAGGCATTACTGGCCCAGACGGTGTCTACTCAATATTCTCGAGTACAATAATTGAAACTAAAGACGCACTACCACGGTCCTTTAGGTTCTCAGTCACTATCAAAATCTCCATCATGATCAGGTTCACTGATTTCGGATGAGGATGAAGGAAGCTTTTGATTAGCCCAAGACTGATGTACCCATTCCAAATATTCTAATTCCCACGCATGATCTTGCCGATTCCTGAGCATCTTGGTGCGACCACAAACCCTTCAACCACATCTATGAATGGGAGGCACTCCTCCTCCTCTCGGATCCCGGGATACTCCCTCTCGAGCTTGGTGGTGGAAACAATGGCACTAGGGTCCATATCAATGATCTGCTTCCCTTTTTCATCTCCCTTGTCTGGTTATGGCATAGGATCAAAACATGCATATGATTCGGGTGCCTTCAGTTCGACCACCAGCGACTATTTGGCCCTACAAGCGTTTGTGTTGTGAGTGGGGCTCTAATGAAATTCACACCACCTCCTCGTGTCCTTATTTGGATTTTTGGTGGTGTTCCAAGTTGCACCGTTTTGGCTTTGCCCCTTGTTTTGTGGTTCAGGGGCACCTTTCCTTGGCTTCGGATTCGCGGATCCAAAGTCTCGCTTCTTTTTCTTAAATTTCTACTCAATTTTGGCAGCATAGTGATAAGCCATGCCAAGCGAGGTAATGTCTAGGAACTCCATTTCCTCTTGAATGTGTCTATGAAAATAGCTACGGTACTTGAGCACCAAATGTCTCTCTGAATCTTTAATACCCAACTTTGTGCGCAAGGTATGGAACAGATTCGTCAGTTCATGCACATCTTGATCCCTTTTCTGCCGCGGTGTGGTCCATTGGATGTAATTGTCCTCATAGATCCCCACGGGATAATATTTTTCCTTGATGGCATCTCAGAATGAATTCCAAGTGGGTGCGACCGAGAATAGAGAGGGTTCCCCCTCGTCCTTTTGATCACAGTGGGTTTCCCACCAATGTTTGACATGGGGGGTAGCTTTGAGGAGTGCAAAAATAATATTTTCTCGGTTGGAGAAATCGTGGACTGAGAAATACCCTTCTAGCAAATTCAACCATCTATCTATGGTGTTTACATCTATCTGGCCTTCAAATACAGGAATGTCAAAGTTTACCTGTACCTTGAAGGGTGTGGCGCCTACAGAGTGGCTACTGGATGAATATGTGCCATAGGTGGGCAGCCGTTGAAGGATCTGAGCAAAGTTATCCGGCATCGCGTTCCTTTGTTTCTCGAGGGCCTCCTCGAGCAATATTTTTATAGGATCTCCTGCTTCCTCATCTTTCTTTTCTTCTAACATGGGAGGTCATCGGGGTTTGTGAGGCTGATCTTGCAAGGGTTCAACCAAATCGAGCCTTAACTCCTTATACCCTGACCTAGTTGGGGACATCCAAAGAAAAATAGAGAAAGCGCAAGCCACTCTAATACCACTGATCCAGATTTGTGCAAGAACACAATAAAATACATAAATAGAAATAAACACAAAGATGTAGCGGAAATAATACTTCATTTCATTAATAAGAGATAACTGAAATATGTTTACAGATAGAATGGAAATAAACTAGCTAGGGCGATGGTAGCTTATCTATGAGAAGAGATGTGGAAGCTACATGCCTTTAAATTGTGTTACAATGAGGCTCGAAGGCCTATTTATTGTTGAGAAACAATGCAAAACCCTAAACATCCAAAAACCTAACCGTAGGAGCTAAAGCGCCAAAACTATGGGCCCCATTTGGGTAAATTGGTTTTTCAACTTACCGGGAATGTAACTTTGGCATAAGATCTCCATTTGACCCGCATAATACCTCATTAGAAAGATCTATCCGAGGACTACAAATTTTGCATGGACCAATGTTGCTCTCGATTTTCCCAAAAAACTTCGTTTAGGGCCTCAAAATGGCTCTAGAAGTTAAGGACCTAAAAAACTGCTAAAAATAGTAAGTTGTGCCGAAACCGAAACACTGAAAGAAACGATGGTGGGGGTTCAAATGGAATAGGTGGGTGGCCACCAATATCCATGTGCCTCATTAAGAGCTCCAAATGGCTCAGAAAGTTCAAGAACCGACAACCTGCTAAAAATAGTAAGTTGTGTTGAAAGTGAAAAATTGAAAGAACTGATGGTGCAGGTCCAAATGGAATAGGTGAGTGGCCACCAATGTCCACCTGGATCACCTACAGTCAATCTCTGGAATAGATCTAAATAAAATTTCTTCATTTTAATATCCATTAACCACAACCACTTTAAGGCAAATCGTGTACATGTGTCATTTCTCCCATAAAATCTTAAGGCAAACTTTAAAGCATGTGTCATTGGCTTTTTCCCATTAACTTTAAAGCATGTGTCATTTCTCAAGGCTTTCTCCCATTAATTGAAGGCAAAATTTAAGGCCTAAAAACTGAAAGTAATCAAACTTCCATAGGATAGGATGCCGCAAACTCAAGTGGAGTAAAATGTAAAATGTTAAAAGTGGAGTGTTTTATGATGTAATGGATCTTAATAATCTAGATTTACATAGCTATATTTTATTAGTGTACCTAAATTTACACCTTCCATGTTGCTTTATTCTTTTAAAATGTTAAAAGTGGAGAGTTTTATGATGTAATGGATATAAATAATCTAGATTGACATGGCTACAGTGATATGATTATAGTGTAGGTTAATGTTGAATTTGTAAAATTCTTGTACATATCAAGGATGAATGATAGTACAAACCAAAAATGACATTATTATAAATTATTAAACAATTTGATAAGTGCTAAATCATACTTCTTATTAAGGACATAACTAATTTGTAAGTTGAAATTTTTTTCTTAATGTTCTTAGCCTATTTATAGATGTCAAAATAAAGGTTTTTAGATGTGATTTCTCCCATAGGCAAACTAAATTCGAAGGCAAACCCTGTACATGTCATTTCTCCCACAAACTCATAAAGGTGTGACTTTTGACATATGTCATTTCTCTGTTATTTCTATGTCTTTTCTCCCCAAAACTATAAGACAATGTCATTTCTCCCATATACTATAATGTAAACTTTAAGGCAAACTATGTACATGTCATTTCTATCTTAAACTCTAGGCAAGGAAAACTTTAAGGCATGTCATTTCTAGATCTGATTTCTCCCTTAAACTTAAGGAAAACCATGGACATGCCATTTTTCCCACAAAATAAGGCCTTTTTCCCATAAATTCAAGGTAAACTTTAAGACCTAAAAAATTAAAGTGGTTGAACTTCCATAGGACTTTAGTCTGTCTGTTGAGTAAAAACTTCTACAAGTTCTAAAGGCAGAGTCTGTAAAGGGCCAGGTAACCTCTGGATCTCATCTTTTTTGAAAGGTGACATATCCAGTAAATCATTAGGGAAATTTTGAGGTTTAAAATGGGCCTCCTAAGAAAATTATAAAATAATAGTGGAAATAATAAAATAAGATTTGATGACATCATCAAATTTTAGAGGGAAAAAAGAAAAAACCACTTTTTCAACTTATCTCCGAAATTTTTTACTCAAATTTCAAGTGGGAGTACTCGTTGGATGCAAAATTTAATTCCTCATCCAAGGAGTACCCATGTTGCATACTTTCGATGGACCCTGCTACACGAAAAACGAGAAATACTTGAAAAACGTGATTGCAATCATGTTTTTTAATGTATTTCTCATTTTTCACATAGTAGGTCCATCGAAAGTATGCAACATGGGTACTCCTTGGATGAGGAATTAAATTTTGCATCCAACAAGTACTCCAGCTCGAAATTTGAGAAAAAACTTTGGGAGATAAGTTGAAAATACGAGTTGAAAAAGTAGTTTTATTATTTTATTATTTTTTAATATCTTTACCCTTTTAATTAAAAAATGGTGAATCATCCCCCATGGTGGACATCATTTTCTTGAATCCTATTGGTTCTTCTAAAGTTTATTTTGGTTGTGAATTTTTATTAGGAGACCCATTTTAGAACTCAAAATTCCCCTAATGGCCCCTACAGTCAATCTCTGGAACATATCTAAATAGAATTTCTTCATTTTAATAACCATAAACCACAACCACTTTAAGGCAAATTGTGTACATGTGTCATTTGTCCCATACATGTGTCATTTATCCCATAAACTCTTAGGCAAAGTTTTTAAAGCATGTTTCATTGGCTTTCCTCCATTAGCTTTAAAGCATGTGTCATTTCTCAAGGCTTTCTCCCATTAATTCAAGGCAAAATTTAAGGGATAAAAATTGAACCTAAAGTAGCTGAACTTCCATAGGATAGGATCCCTCAAACTCAAGGATTTCTCCCATTAATTCAAGGCAAACTTTAAGGCCTAAAAATTGAACCTAAAGTGGCTGAACTTCCATAGGATTTTAGTCTGTCTTTTGAGTGTTAACTTCTACAAGTTCCAAAGGCAGAGTCTGTAAAGGGCCAGGTAGCCTCTAGATCTCTTCTTTTCTTAAAGGTGACATATCCAGTAAATGTGTCTGCAGTCAATCTTTGGAATAGATCTAAATAGAAGTTCTTCATTTTAATATCCATAAACCACTACCAATTTAAGGCAAACCATGTACATGTGTCACTTCTCCCATACAAGTGTCATTTCTCCCATAAAATCTTAGGAAAACTTTAAAGCATGCGCCATTTCTCAAGGATTTCTCCAATTAACTTTAAAGAATGTTTAATTTCTCAAGGCTTTCTCCCATTAATTTAAGGTAAACTTTAAGGCCTAAAAATTGAACTTAAAGTAGATGAACTTCCATAGGATAGGATCCCCCAAACTCAAGGCTTCCTCTCTTTAATTCAAGGAAAAATTTAAGGCCTAAAAACTAAACCTAAAGTAGCTAAACTTCCATAGGATAGGATCCCCCAAACTCAAGGCTTTCCCCCATTAATTCAAGGCAAACTTTAAGGCATAAAATTTAACCTAAAGTGGCTGAACTTCCATAGAATTTTAGTTTGTTTGTTGAGTCTTAACTTCTACAAGTTCTAAAGGAGTTAGTAAAAAGCTAGGTAGCCTCTAGATCTCATCCTTTCTTAAGGCATGTAAAGGGCCAAATAGCCTCTGGATCTCATCCTTTCTTAAGGCATGCCATTTCTAGGTGTGATTTATGCCATAAATTTTAAGGAAAACCATGCATGAACTATGTATATGTGTCATAAATCTCCCTTAAACTCTAGGCAATGCAATCTTTAACACATCTCATTTCTAGATGTGAATTCTACCATAAACTTTAATTCAAACTTTAAGATAAACCATGCACATGCCATTTATCTCATGCACATGTGTCATTTCTCCCATGCATTTGCAATAAATGTTAATTTAATATATTTTATTGAATTTGTTTTTTTCAGGGATTAAAAAAACCCACTAAATATGGTTTAAAAATGGACATTATGCATAGATGTTTCTTGCTATCCCAATCTAGGGAAAGTAGTGATTAAATATGTGCTTTCCAATATTGCGACTAGCAAGGTCATCCAAAGGAAAATGAATATACCGGGAAGAACAACAAACAACAAGGAATATTATATTGCATTGATAGAAGACTTGGGAATAGCTAGGGAGTATGGATCAAATGGAATTGTAGTTTTCACCAATTTCAAACTTGTGTGCAACCAGATGAAAGGCATTTACCAAGTTAAGAAGGAGAGGCTAAAACAACTGCATGGAAAAGAAAACAATATTATTAGCCAATTTGAATTTTTTAGTATAATACATTGTACAAATGTTAATAAGATGTCTGCTGATCTATTGCGTGGGGCAATGCCTATTCAGGATTCATCTATCAAATATGAGTTAGAATTATAAGGGGCAATGCCAATGCAAGATTCATCTCTCAAAGATGAATTAGTTTTGAGATGCTCTTCTTCAAAAATTCAAGATTCATCTCTCAAAGATGAATTAGTGTTGAGATGCTCTCCTTCAAAATTTATTGATTGACATTGTAACATATCTTGGATATGTGTGTGTTTTGTACTTATAAATGTGTATTTTTTAATGACCATGTGTTTTTTTCAATTATATACCAAGTGTGCTCCCACCACACCATGTAAAGCGCAACTTGGTGAACTTCACATTTGCAACAAGTGGTGAACTTCACATTTTTATCAAATTAAAATGTGAGGACTTCAACAAATTTTTGTTTAAATGAAGTTTCACGCTTCTTTTTTAATGACCATGTCTTTTGTTCAATTTTATACCAAGTTTTCTCCCACCATGTTTTCAATTATATACTAAGGGTACTCCCACCATGTAAAGTGCAATTTGGTGAACTTAACATTTTTATTTTCTTAAATTGAGTTTCACACATCAATTAGTGATTTGAAAGTTGTGTTTTACATAATTTGTGCACATTAAATTACATTTATTTTTTGAAATTTATTTTGAATTTATTTTAAATAGTAATTTAAAAAAATAATTGTAAATGTCCACTGTAGATATATATATCATGGAGGATGAATGTCGAAGATCAACAGAATCTCATATCTCTACGAGAGAGGGGGATCAGGGATCGAGGTATGTTCATGGTATTTAAATAAAATATTAAATATCCATACATATACATACATGTGTGTACATATGGAATTGATTTTTTATCAATTTTGTGAGTTAAATAATTGTTAAAATGTTTCATTTTTTATTTTTTAGGAGGTAGGAAGACAAGGGTGTCTACTCCATCAATGGAGCATGCCCATGGTTAACGCAATTTAATCAATGAATATGTAGATGTATTTATATGTATGAATGTATTTTTGAATGGATTATAAACTCATATTTTTTTATGAAGCTTCTATCTTGTCTCGTGAGGGTGGTGGTAGTACACATTCTGTTGAAGGGCCATCAATATGTGCTGGCGAATTTCATGAAGGTGGTGATATGTATTCCCCAAAAGGCCATTCAACAGATGGTCATGTTGGTTCTCAACAATCGGTGGCCGTTCTGGTTCTCAGCAGGGTCATTTTGGTTCTCAACAGACTCAGGGTGGGTAAGCTGCTATCCAACCATATCGAGGTGGCAATCAATTTGAATATTATTTTCATTCAATTTGTACAAATTTGTTTACATGTGTTTTTTTAATATACAAAATTTTATATATTGATGCAGAGGCTGAAAATGATGCTCCAAATGTTGCTCAAAAAAGACGTAGGGAAGAATGTGTCATTCAAGAAGAAGGTTGTACACCAACCATGACTTATCTGTTCGACATTTCCGATATACCTTGGAAAGCAAACATACAGCAATGCACCTTAAAAAGGTGTTAACATCTTCATGCAAAATTGAAGAGAGATCTAGTGGCTTTGACTCTCCTTGCTGAGAGTCGACAAAGCTTGGAAATAGTTACACACTCTTTGAGAAAAATAGTAGATGTGTACCTAAAGCTTGGGCCAACCACTGATACCTTTGTAGAAGTGATGAGGAAATAGTGATGGGTCCCGATACAAGGGAGGTTGTTAAACAAAGAGTTACAACCAAAATGGTCAAGTCTATGTTTAATTTCAAAGAAGGGTCGAAAATAAAGATGTTGAAGGTGCAATATTTCAAACACTCTCATATAGCTCGCTATTTGTATGATAAACACCTTGCATCCTATGGAAGACTCCCATGGAACGATGAGGTTCCGCTTTATTTTTCAAAATGATTTTATGTAGAATTCTTTTTGCAAATGAAACCCATTTACAATGACCTTCCCTCTGAATTTTTTGGTCCTGGGAAAGGTTGATCGTGTGACCATAGGGGCGTTAGGTGTGATGTTAAGTTTCCTCGCCCTAAGCCACCATTGGTTAGTCGACCTCTTTTTGTCTAAACTTTGCAGTCAGAGATGGATGCCACTTCTCAAATTAGTCAAGAATCAAGGGATGCCATCATTGACAATGTTCACAAGGGATTGGGTGGAGTCGATGTTTTTCAGAATCAACAAAGAGAGCGTGAGAATGCAAGCGCTAATTTTGTGTATTATACAGATGAAGAGATTGACAACATGAGTGTTGAAGATCTCAAAACATATGCAAAGAATTGTCCCAATGGTTGACAGGACCTAATTGGTCATGAGAAAGAGAGCATGGAAACGGTATGTGTTAATGGTTAGGGTGATTATTTTAACACGTACAATTTGTAATAAATACATATATACATACATTTATTTGTATACATTAATCTCACAAAAATGTATCATTATATGTTAACACCATTTGGAGTTTTCACGCTTGATGAATGAAGAAAATGTTAATATCACGGTCAGAGCCTCCGGTTCAAACAATAAATATGGGTCTCATAATCAATATTACAATCAAGATGGTTCTCACCATCAAGATATGTTGGCAAATGTTAGTGTTTTTTAAGTGAACACATGATGATGTACAATTATTTTTTATCTATTATTATATATATCGAAACATGATGAGATATTTTTAAAATAAATAATTGTACACAAATGTACATGTATATATATAATAAAATGTTTTAACAGATTTCGATTTTGTCCGATGTTTTTGGGATGGTGGTACCTTCTTCTTCCTTTGGAGATGTGCCAAATCCACTATCACAAGTATGAAAATTTTTTCACTTTTAAATATGTTTTTAAGTTATATATTCCACATGAAAAAGTTCCATTAAAAAATGAGATGTATCTAGATCTTGAGTTATTTTAAATTTTTTGAATTTTAAGTTTTCGAAGATTTTCTTTCAGAGCCACTCTTAAGAGATGTGCCAAATCCACCAGCACAAGTATTCAATTTTTCACTTAAATATATATATGTTAGATAGAATAACTTTCATATTAATCACATCATTAGGATTAGGACCTAATCCTAATGATGTGATTAATCCGAAATTTCTTTTATCTACATTATGGATCACAAAAGTCTTAGATCTAACATATATATATGTTTTCAAGTTATAAGTTATAAATTGAAGTTTAAAAATTTTATTATAAATTGAGATCTATAGATCTTGAGTTATTTTAAATTTTTTGAATTTTAGGTTTTTGGAGATTTTCTTTTGGAGCCTCTCTTAGGAGATGTGCCAAATCCACCAGCACAAGTATTCAATTTTTCACTTAAATATATGTTTTTAAGTTATAAGTTATAAATTGAAGTTCAAAAGTTTTATTATAAATTGAGATCTAGATCTTGAGTTATTTTATACTTCAATTTTTTGAATTTTAGGTTCCTATAGAGGATTTCTTTTCTCCACGGACTCTAGCGAAGGAGTGTATGATGGAGATAGGAACATCCATACCATTTCAACCATTTGAACAAGTTGTCTAACTTTTTTTTTAATATTATTGAAAATAAGTTTATATATGCATTTTCATTTGAAATTTTTTAATATATATATATATATATATATATATATATATATATATATATATTGTACAGTTTACTATTGAAGATGTTCTAGTGGGGGGAGTTTTAGTAGACGGGCAGCAAATGGAGAGGGAACCTCATGAGGTATTGCATGATTTTTTTTACATTTTTTTCTTTTACATGAAGTTCTATATATTCTCAGTCAATTTTAAAACATTAAATTTTAATGTTTGTACACATTTTGTACAGGTTCCCCATGCTTCACAGGATAGCTCAAGGATCGTGACTTTGCTGGGAGAGACACTACATCCATCTGTATTTGATGGATGATGCATATGCACTGTTCGATGGATGATGCACATGCATGAGCAACATTATATTTTCAATAGATTTAGTATATTAAATTTACTTTTTTTATATATAGTCTTATCTAGATGCAGTCATATATAACTTGATACTTGATACTTGTGAGATCTACAAATTTTGGACATATTTTATGTGAACTACATTTGGTACATGTGAATGTGATATAATGTTTTGTTTTTATTGGATAATTGAACTACATTTGGCATGTGAAGTAATGTTGTGATCTATAACGTTTTGTTTTTAAAAATCAAGTTTTGGATGGTTGAACTACATTTGGCATGTGAAGTAATGTTGTGTTATAATTTGTTTTGTTTTTAAAACTTAAGTTTTAGATGGTTGAACTACATTTGGCATGTGAAGCAATGCTATGATCTATAATGTTTTGTTTTTTAAAATTAAGTTTTGGATGGTTGAACTACATTTGGCACGTGATTGTGAAATTTAATGTTTTGTTTTTATTGGATATTTGAACTACATTTGGCATGTGATTGTGATATTTAATGTTTTTTTTTATTGGATAGTTGAACTACATTTGGCATTGGCATGTTTAGTAATGTTGTGATATAATGTTTTTTTTTTTTAACTCAAGTTTTGGATGGTTGAACTACATTTTGCATGTGAATTAATGTTGTGATATAATGTTTTGTTTTTAAAACTCAAGTTTTGGATGGTTGAACTACATTTGACATGTGAATGTACAATATAATCTTTTGTTTTTATTGGTTAGTTGAACTACAATTGGCATGTGAAGTAATGTTGTGATATAATTTTTTGTTTTTAAAACTCAAATTTTGGATGGTTGAACTACATTTTGCATGTGATTATGATATTATGTTTTGTTTTTAAAATTCAAGTTGTCGTTTTCCAAACAAAAAAAAGTTCACATGAATATATGTACATGTAGAAATGATTTAAGTACATGTTTGAATATATATGTTAAGATGATTGAAGTAAAATACATATCGACATATATATATATATATATATATATATATATATATATGTAAACAACCATGAGATTCTAGGTCTTGTTAGATGTGTCAAACAATCCTAAAATTTTAAAATTGCATTCTATAATGTATATATATCTAGTACGTGCAACATTTTTTATTAATGCACATAGAAAAGCTACTTTTAGTTAATTGCATTCTATAACATATATATCCAGTACCTGCAATATTTTTCATCAATGAACATAGAAAAGCTACTTTCAATTAATTGCATTCTAGAACATATATATCCAACACTTGCAACATTTTTCATCAATGCACATAGAAAAGTTACTTTCAGTTAATTGCATTCTAGAACATATATATATCCAATACGTGCAACATTTTTCATCAATGCACATAGAAAAGCTACTTTCAGATTATTGAATTTTATAACATATATATCTAGTACGTGCAAATTTTTTCATCAATGCACATAGAAAAGCTACTTTCAGTTAATTGCATTCTAGAACATATATATCCAAGTGCAACATTTTTCATCAATGCACATACAAAAGCTACTTTTAGTTAATTACATTCTAGAACATATATATCCAGTACATCAACGTTTTTCATCAATGCACATAGAAAAGCTACTTTCAGTTGATACTAGTGTGCATATACCAAAACAATGTACATGTGCAAACACTTGCACAGATAACATAACTAGGAAGTTCAATTTTGAGTTGAGTTCTGGAAATTCTAAAACATGAATCCAAAGAGAAGAAATTTTTGGGCAGTTCAATCAAAAAAATTCCAATGGAATGCCAACTTCAATGATCCATTCATGATCGGATTTTGACATTTTCCATTTCTTAATTTTCATTTTTTTCTTTGATTGAACCTCTATCAACCTTATGCGTGTTGCACACACTAAGTGACTATATTGACAACTTATGACATCAGGTTCATAGTCTTCAAAGTAAACAAAAACCCCACTTTGATTAGTTTTTCTGAAAAAATAACCTTTTAGTATAACAGAACCTTTGTCATATGGAAACACGTGATCATTATATATTTCTAATAATTTCATCTTTCGTTCAGTGCAACGCATCAAATAACACTTCACATTTCATCGTTGACAGTAGGTGAAATTACAGCAAAAACATCTCCTGCACAATAAAAAAAAACTTATGTATTTAAATTTAGATCATAATTAACATGAAAAATTAACTTTAAAATAATTTTAGTATATATTTCTATATCTCTATCATTTGAAAGTAATTCAAACGTTACCTTCTATAACAAGATCAAAAACTCGACCACCATCAAACGATATTGTAGTCTCCTCTGATTGCATTTCTTTAAACATTGCAACTGACATTTTCCCCTTACTATTTAGCTTTGTATGTTTCCAATATTTTACATACATTTTGTTTTCACAAACATCATTGGATTCTGTGTTGTCTATGCAAACATGAAAAAAACAAGAATATTTTCTTTTATCCAATGCAAACACATTTGTGGACAACTTTGTTTTAATTGAATGCAATTTTTGAGTCCCTTTTATTATTTCAACGTCATTTCAAATCGATCTATCTACATCTTTGACCCCAATATGCCAAAAGAACCTATATGTAAAATTAAAAGAAGAATGTAAATACAATATCAAAATACCATTAAAGATAATTGATGTTGCCACAGCAGCAAAAACCCACAATATGTATATAAAAATTGAAAATTCATACCCACATACATATAATCTCATACTCTGGTGCAGAAAATTCTTATTTAATCTTCAAAGAAGATTTCTTCACTTTTAACCCATGGTTATAAAACCCAACAATACAAACTTCAAATGCGGAAGCTTTTTCCTTTTACCGAACCTATGGTTAAAACCATATACCAAAACCCACTTTATGGAAGATTCGAATCAATATTCAACTTTGCAATAAAACCCAAAATATAATGGCCCACACTTACCAACTCAACTTTAACCAATGACTATGGTTAATTTCTTTAATACCATTAAAATATTTCTTTAATATGCCTTCCACCAAACTTTTACCTTTAAGGAAGTCAAAGCTGACTTGATGTTCACCAATCTAAATGCCAATAGACATTAATATATAATCGACCCCACACTTATCAACAATCATATATTCGAGCCACACGAACATTTCATTGATTTAAAATTTTGACTTTGGGTAAAAAGCCAAAGCACCAAAATAATACTATAGTCAGGTCCCACAGCATATCCAACTTACCCTTCCACTTTTCATCAAATCCAACGGTTGATAATTCATCGCACTCCACAATAGATTTATGTGTATATCCAATGGATATCGCATTTCAAAATGCATGACATTTAACGTACCTTTTTAACATCGTCGAGTCCACACTTTTGTTAACCCCTGCGCAACTTCTGATGCGAACACCGTCAGATCTCAATTGTTGATGATCGAACGTCTATCATGTTCAATTAACCCCATCGACTTATCACTCAAAAGTCACGCGAAACTAGCGGTTTCGCGCCTGTGATGTGTCACAATATTATTTGATCATGTTCAATTTCAATAAAACCACTTACCACTTGAAGGCTGCCCGAAAGCCATATTTCATTTTCCGAAACCATCTTCACTATTCCAATCGCATAGGTTCGACACGCTTCCTCTGCACCTTCAAAGTTCCACTCCAATTGTGTTTTCTGTCTCCATCCCACTGTGCCTTCAATTCACGGTTTCATTTCCAAACCCTTAATCTTTGAATAAAATAAACCTCCATTTGAGTCAACCATCACCACGAACATCATGAACCCAAAATCAACTCTTCACTTTGAAGAACCACTTCCCGTTTGACACAACTTACTGCAATTGAATCTCCTTTCTAACACTGATCTAAATTTTCTTATGCATTACAGGATCAAAACCTCAACATACTTTATATCGATTTGAAGGATCACCCTTTTAATGGGTCACCATCGATCCATTCTGTGATCAATGGTAGCTCGTTATTATTGATTCAAACCCAAGTTTGAATATCATTATCTCGCAATCGAATACTCTGTTTGTATTTCATTTTCCAATCTCCTGCATATAAATATGATGCCAAATCCTCTGCTTCACATACACATCATGCTTTTATTAATCAAAACATACACACTTAATTCAACACTGAATTTCTCTGTACATATAAAACTCAAATAATTACAAAGTAATTCTTTCTCTATGGCCTGATATTCAATCAATGGCCTTCTTCCTCTAATTTTCCCGTAGGCTTACAATCCAAACCCTATCTTCTCAATCCTACTCTATTTATGTTCTACCTTTCTACTTTAATGTCTTGAGGCTTATCCTTTTTATACAAAAGGTTCTAAAACTATTTTAGGTTTCAGATCCTTCATCCTCTCAACAAAACCCTGATATCCTCTAACTCCTCATTTTCCTCAACTAACCCCTAAAGATTTTGTTTCATCACAAAATCATGAAACCAATTCTAATTTAAGATTTACCATTAATTCCGAAATCTCTCAATCCCTATGCACTCTCAACTAGCCTAATTCTCTCATTTTCTCCAACATTCGAGAACATTTACAAAATTCCTCACAATATTTAATTAATTTTCATTAAAATCACTCAAAACATCATATAAGAAACCAACTCCCTTGAAAACACAAAACCCCTAAGTCTATTAAAATACAAGGAATTTTCTTAAGCCTAATGTTCCTGCATCAGACTCCCAAAGTAGAAATTTATCATGATCTCTTGATCATTTTCTTCCAATATTTTGCCTTCTGGATCCCATACTTTGTTTTTTGCTATCCATAAGTTGTATCATTCTTCTATTGTACTTCTCCAGGCTTCCATATTTTGTTCTGCATCTTTCCACTAGCTATTCTTTCACATTATGTTCTTGTCTTCTCCTTGTTATAATTTCTTTGCTTTCTTGCTACTGTATTTTTCTGAGACACCTTCATCATCAATATTTTTATGCTTTCAATCTCTAAATCCAGTTTATCTTCTGTCTGGAAATTACTCTGCCTTTTGTTGTTGCTTTCAATTTTTGCTGTAAATATTTCTCTGGACATTGTTGTAGATGTTGCTACATATGTTGCCAATATTGTTGCTTTTGTTACTTTTGTTACTGTAAATGTTGAAACCAATATTGTTGCTACCTCCAAAACTTCCTGAATATCTCTTAAGATATCTCCCTCTGAAACATTCTTCTTATGCTCCCTACCTGTAAATTTACTTTCAAAAAATAAATTATCATTTGATTCTTTAACTGTAGTAACATATTCATTCACTGTTTCTTGTATACTAGAAAGCATAATCAATTTTGGCAAACTAGTATATGCTCCTATTTCTTTCACAACTTCAATAATTTTCACTTCAGTGTCTACAATTCCTTTCTCTTGTTCAAAATTTTCCAGCAAGCATTTTAGCCATTCCCTTTGTACTTTTTTTACCTCAAAAAAATCATCAATATGTTGCAATTTAGTTTCAGCATATCCTTATTCTTATTTTTTGACAATCTTCAGTAATTTTCCATCACCTCCTTGATTGATTTTGGCAATCAATTCAAATTCCTCAAACTCTGTATCTTCATCCTTTATCAGAATAGAATTCTAATTCTCCATCACTGTGACAGTTCTAAAAGTTTGTCCTACAGTCTTCTCTTGGCTAATCAAACAAGCCGGCTCCTCCTTGTCATCAACATTAACAAGTTCCTTCATATGAGACATGATTATCTCACCTTCCTTGGAATTTATGATTTCCTTCTTCTGCAACAGTTCATCTTCATTCAAGACAACTCCAAGAGATGGATTGTCTTCTACAACACTTGTAAACACAGTCAAATTATCAATTTAAAAATTACAAGACCCAATAGTCTCATTTGATGATCCAGTCACCAAATCTTCTTTTTGCAGTTCTAAGTCTCTTTCAGGACTCAGAAAATCTTCATTGTCTTTCTTCCCAGCTTCCAAGGTTAACTCCATTGTGCTAGTCACCATGATAGAATGATGATTCTCCACTATGTTTTCATCTAACATAGTTTCCTTTTCATTAGATTCTCTGCCATTTTTCATTTGTTGTCCTTCTTTGCCTGCATAATTAACACATGAATTATCAGTATTAAAAATACAAGACCTTAATGTCTCTTCCTCCTCTGGCAACATCTCAGTATGCTGCTTTGAGTTTTCTTCTAAATCCTTTATCAGCACATCAGTATGCCGATTTAAATTCTCCATGAGGCTGTCAGCTAGTCTCTCTTTTTTATCAGCTGTTTCAAGAATGTCTCTTTGCTTTGGTTCACAATAATGAACTTCTTCAATTTTCTGAATCATTCTCACATCTTTATCCTTTGTTTTTTTACTGTCATTTATGACAATTTCTTTGTCTTTCACATTCAACAATTTATCCAGAGTATAGATCCTCTGATTTTCCAACTCTCTTCTTTGAAGATCTAACTTTCTATATAACTCAACAATTTCAATTGGAGTAGAACTTGGAAACTTTACACAAATTTCCATACCTTCACTTGTTGTTGACCAATCATTAGATGGCCCTTCTTCCTCCATTTCAATATTTTGCTGAATATTTCTATTAGTCCCCTCTGTCTTCATTTCTTTTTGAGATTTTTCTATCTCAGCATCATTCTGAACAGAATTCAGATTCAACTTCTTCTCCTTAACAAACTTCAAAGTTTGTTCAACATCCTATGATATACCTGCATGCACACACAAATCATTAGTTTTAAAACAACAAGAATTTTCAGTCTCGTCTGCTTCCTCAAGCACCAATATTCCACAATGTAATTTTTGGTTCCTAGCAGATCCTATTTTTTGTGACTCAACTCCTTTGAGTATTTCCTTTTCCAACAAATAAATATGTATTTGTTCAAGTTCTCTGAACTTGTTCATCAGCTTAGCATTCCATTTATTTTTCAATAGGTTCCAGCTAACCCATTTCCTCATTTTCCATCCATGTCTTCGACATTCATTCCATGTCTCTTGCAACCATCCTTGTAGTACCTCTAGTTTTACCTTCATCACTGCAATATCTCTGTGGCATTCTTTAGAACCTCTTCTCTGATCCTCCATGATCATCTTCTTCATGAGCTCCTCACTCACTATGAGTTGCACTAAGCCTCTGCAACATCAAGCTCTCCCTGCTGCCACTTACCTCACCAATCCCCTCTCTGGATTTGGTCTTTTGGCAAGCACTGGTTCTCTATCTCTAGAACCTCTTGAACACTCTCTTCTTCTCTCTCTCGGCTTATATCCTCAACTCACCTTCTCTTGAGAACACTTCAGCGGTTCTCCCTATCCAACCTTTAGATGGAATATTAGGCTCACTGCCATCATCATCAAAATATTTGTCTTCATCTTGTCTGCAACCAGAATTCTACAATCACAGTTTTCAAACCAGATTTAAAATTATCTCGCCTTCAAGATCTCTGCATGACCTTGTTCTCTTCATTCACTTGTACTTTGATTGGACTGTCTTCATTTATTTTTGCAAATGCCTGTTCACTTCAATTCTGTCTATCTGCTACTTATCAGATTTAATATCTGATCTCTTCTTATTTTTCCCATCACACATGCATTTTGATTTAATTAAAAAAAATCTTTAACTTTCAAAAGATATTTTCCTTCTTTGATACCAAAATGATGCTACCACAGTAGCAAAACCCACAATATGCATACAAAAATTGAAAATTCATACCCACATACAAATAATTTCATACTCTAGCATGGAAACTTCTTATTTAATATTCAAAGAAGATTTCTTCACTTTTAACCCATGGTTATAAAACCCAACAATACAAACTTCAAATTCGAAAGCTTTTTCCTTTTACCGAACCTATGGTTAAAACCATATACCGAAACACACTTTATGGAAGATTCGAATCAATATTTAACTTTGCAATAAAACCCAAAATATAATGGCCCACACTTACCAACTCACCTATAACCAATGACTATGGTTAATTTCTTTAATACCATTAAAATATTTCTTTAATATGCCTTCCACCAAACTTTTACCTTTAACGAAGTCAAATCTAACTTGACGTTCACCAATCCGAATGCCAATAGACATTTATATATAATCGGCCCCACACTTATCAACTATCATATATTCGAGCCACGTGAAAATTTCATTGATTTAAAAGTTTGACTTTGGGTAAAAAGCCAAAGAACCAAAATAATACTATAGTCGGGTCCCACAGCATATGCAACTTACCCTTCCACTTTTCATCAAATCCAACGGTTGATAATTCATCACACTCCACAACCGATTTATGCGTATATCCAATGGATATCACATTTCAAAATGCATGACATTTAACGTACCTTTTTAACACCGTTGAGTCCACACCTTTGTTAACCCCTGCGCAACTTCTGATGCAAACACCGTCGTATCTCAATTGTTGATGATCGAACGGCTATCACGTTCAATTAACCCCGGCGACTTATCGCTCAAAATTCACGCGAAACTAGAGGTTTCACACCCGTGATGTGTCACAATCTTATTTGATCGCGTTCAATTTCAATAAAACCACTTACCACTCGAAGGGTACGCGAAAACCATCTATTGTTTTCCAAAACCATCTTCACTGTTCCAATCGCATAGGTTCGCCACGCTTCCTCTGCACCTTCGAAGTTCCACTCCTATTATTTTTTCTGTCTCCATCCCATTGCGCCTTCAATTCACGATTTCGTTCGCATTCAACCTTCTTTCGTTCTCACCCAAATTGCATTCGATTAACAGTTTTCCAAACCCTTTATCTTTGAATAAAATAAAACTCCATTTGATTCCATCATCACCATGAACATCACGAACCCAAAATCAACTCTTCACTTTGAAGAACCACTTCCTGTGTGACACAACTTACTGCAATTGAATCTCCTTTCTAACACTGATCCGAATTTTCTTACGCATTCCAGGATCAAACCCTCAGCATACTTTATATCGATTTGAAGGATCACCCTTTTAATGGGTCACCATCTATCCATTCTATAATCGATGGTAGATCGTTATTATTGATTCAAACCTAAGTTTGAATATCATTATCTCGCAATCGAATGCTTTGTTTGGATTTCATTTTCCAATCTCCTGCATATAAATATGATGCCAAATCCTCTGCTTCACATACACATCATGCTTTTATTAATCAAAACATACACACTTAATTCAACACCTAATTTCTCTATACATATAAAACTCAAATAATTACAAAGGAATTCTTTCTCTTTGGCCTGATATTCAATCAGTGGCGTTCTTCCTCTAATTTGACCATAGGATTACAATCCAAACCCTATCTTCTCAATCCTACTCTATTTTTGTTCTACCTTTCTACTTTAATGTCTTGAGGCTTATCCTTTTTATACAAAAGGTTCTAAAAATATTTCAGGTTTCAAATCCTTCATCCTCTCAACAAAACCTTGAATATCCTCTAACTCCTCATTTGCCTCAACTAACCCCTAAAGATTCTCTTTCATCACAAAATCATGAAACCAATTCTAATTTAAGATTTACCATTAATTCCTAAATCTCTCAATCCTTATGCACTCTCAACTAGCCTAATTCTCTCATGTTCTCCAACATTCAAGAACATTTACAAATTCCTCACAATATTTAATTCATTTTCATTAAAATCACTCAAAACATCATATAAGAAACCAACTCCCTTGAAAACACAAAACCCCTAAGTCTATTAAAATACAAGGAATTTTCTTAAGCCTAATGTTCTTGCATCAATAATCATTGTGATAAATATACACTGTTTAAAATTGGATATCCAATAAAAATTAAATTGAATGTACCTTCGCACTTCCCTTGATTGGTTAGTCTCATGGCTTAGTGTAGCGATGCACCATTGAACAACTTATTTAAAGTCCAGAAGTCAATTTGCAGAGGGGTCCATTTGATATCTTTGAAGTGCTCATTTTATGCATGCCCCTGCACCGTCATGTTCTCCTTTCCCATGACCAGTCTCAAAGAAATTCCAACAATGTTTAATGCAGGTTTTCTTATGAAGAAAACACAACCAAAAGAATGATCGTGAAGATTTGAATTGACATGCGCATCCATCTAACCATATCCAATGGTAATTGAATTTTATTCCATGACTTTTCAAGGAGTCATAAATCTTTCTAAAATAGTGTTGTACAAAATATGTATCATGTGTACAATCGTCACTGATATAAAAGTGATATTATTTAATAACATGCCGATTTTCACTGGTGATTTCTATATGATCAACGTTTTGTTTAGCATGTCCATATAGAATATGGACGAGCATAGAGACTTGGTCAGAATGATAGTATTCACTCTGAATTTCTTTTTGTGGAGCAAATGTGTAGTTTTCTACAAAATCAATTACTAACAAAAATGGCCCCTAGTGGAAAAAATTCACGGAATTTTTTTAATTACAAGTCCTGCCATCGAGCTCTATGGGAATGCTTGGTCTATTTATAAATTTCTGCCTCAAACTTTCTCAAAAAAATCTATCACAAAAATTTCTTCTTCTTGTAATTCAATTCTTTTAGCACTATTTGAACCTTGAATCGATGTATGGATATATTCATATCTCTTCTGTTTAAATTTCATGTTGGATGATGATTGATCATTTATATCAGTACAATATTTTTTTTGAAATTTAGTCAAATTTCCACAATCATTGCATTTTTTACCACAAACACATTTCTTTTCGTAAAATAATTCATCGTTTCTCTTCCACATAGAATGTGAGATATGAAATCACATATAGTGGAAGGAGGAGGTGAATCTTTCCAAAATTTTCTACCAAAATTAAGGAATGTGTCATAATATAACTGAAATTCCACATGACAACGACAACAGCAAGTGTCGCGTATGGTGATAGGTTTTACATACCATGGTTTTTGTTGCACAAAAGCATTGATTGAGACATCAATTTCACGATTCTCTTCTTTGAACTTGTTGAACAAATCTATCTGAGTGGTGTCCAAGAAATTTTTTGAATGTGTTTCATACTGATTTCGTGCTATTCTTCTTCGCATCACATCCCTTTCATTTCGCAAAACACATGAATTTTTCTTCCAATATTCATATATTGTTTTTTAACATTTTCTCCAAGTCTATCTTTGTATGGTTGCCTACAAATAGATCTCCAACAAGCGAGTTCATCATTTACATCTATTTGCAACCGAAATTTTTGATGTTTGTGCAAAGTTTTTTGTGAGGTTCCTAATGCTCTTGCCATAGATTTTACCAAGTGATTCTCTTCAGTACTTGATGAAACCACTTCCATATGTATTTCTCTACGTACAACTGAAACATTTTTCTGTCTGGATCTTCTAACTGAATTTATAGCACTATTTATATTTTGTATCACATTTTCCTTCAATTTTTAATCTTTTGTTGATTTTCAAATACCGAATAAAGTCGTAGCTTCTTTTAATTTCCTTAATGATAGGAGACCTTTCAACAATTGGGCTTGAACTGCCACATTTTCCTTTACAAAGTACGTATCAAAAATGTGTTTAACATGGCATCGTATAACATGGTCAGCTCTTTTATCTCTATATGTGTGAGCGTCAACATTTTCTAACATCTCATCATCGACATTGATTTCATCTGTACATATTCGAATTAATAGTACATAATAAGTTTACATATTCAATAAATAACTAGATTAATAAATATGTATAATTTCAATAATACGTGCATGTGTTCAACATATATGTGTGTGTGTGTGTGTGTGTGTGTGTGTGTGTAACTTGTATTCAATTTCTTCACTTGAATTTCTTTCAACATTTTCACCATCTTCAATCATTGGTTCAATATCTCTTTCACTTTCTCTTTCAAAATTTTGTATCTCATCATCAATGTTTTGAAGAATATCTCTCTCTGTTTATATTGCAAAATAATTTTCAAATTAGTTCATCAAATAAAAATTAAGCTTCACATTTTACACTAGGAAAATTTTAAATATCAAATTCATAATATTTATATTTACATACTTGCTTCAACTTCTAGTTGAGGTTGATTTTCCCTTTCAATATTTGAGAGTGTTTCTCTCTTTCTTTTGCGAGATTCTATCCCCTCTTCTCTACGTTCCTCAGGGTCTCTTGTTCGATCATATTTTATCGTGCAATTCCTTCGGTTTCCCATGATAATAGGGTATGAAGCTCAAAAATTTTCCTTCAAAAATTTAGACAAAAACTCAATATATAAACATCACAAAAGATTTAATTTAAAAAAAAAAAACTCATTTTAAAAATTTTGCAAAAAATACATACTTCAATCCAAAACACTTACTTTAAAAATACGAGAAAAAATGTCTTATAAAAATTAAATGAAGCTCAAAATATTTCTTTCCAAGTCCTGCAAAAAAATTTCATTTAAAAAGTTACACAAAAACTCATTTTAAAAAATCATTATAAAAGATTTATTTCAACCCAAAATACGTACTCTAAAAAAATATCACTTCAAAAAATACCTCGAAAAAATGTCCATTGAAAATTAACCCCAGCTTCTTAAAAAATGCCACTTTAAAAAATACCTCCAAAAAGCCTCTAAAAATATATCACCTTAAAAAATACCTCCAAAAAATTTCCTTTGAATATCAAGCCTAAAAATAGTCCTTTCGAAATTAAGTCCAAAAAATGTCTTTTAGAAATTAAGCCCTAAAACCTCTAAAAACAAAATACATCCAAAAAAATGTCCTTTGAAAATTAAGCCCAAAACCTCTAAAAAAAATGAAAATTAAACTCAAAACTTCTAAAACAAAATACCTTAAAACCAAAAAATGTCTTTTGGAAATTAAGCCCAAAAACCTCTAAAAACAAAATACATCCAAAAAAATTTCCTTTGACAATTAAGCCCAAGACCTCTAAAAACAATGAAAATTAAGCCCAAAACTTCTAAAAGCAAAATACCTTAAAAAAAACAATGAAAATTAAGTCCAAAACTTCTAAAAATAAAATACCTTAAAAAAAAAAAAAAAAATTAAGCCCAAAACCTCTAAAAACAAAATGTGCGAAATGATGTGAAAATAATGAATGCGTTTACGTCAATTTATGTTGTCGCGAAATGTTTTTTTTAGGGGCTTCATTGTATTTTCCGGCTGATGGAAAGTCAAGTAAAAGTTCGGCCAAACTTTTGTAAGAAATTCGGCCGAGCTTTTGTGTCATTAGATTTGACGGGCCGTCGGCACAAAAAACAATTCGGCCGAACTTTTTTTAAAAGTTCGGCCGAACTAACATGTCTTCAATTATGCAAAGCCAAGCTCTAAATACATTTCTTCAACTTTGGACTAATTAAACTCCATGAAACTTTCTGAATTAACTTTCGGAACCAAGACAAGCACTTGCAGAATTCAATCTACTTTCAGGAAATATAACTTTTATGGAATTTCATAAATATTTACTAATTTTAATTAATTTTGTAATAAAACAGGTGCAAACAATTTTTGAAGGTCATTATGATTCAGTGAAATCAATATTCTGTATCTTCCAAAATACACTATAAAAAAAATTGAAAAAATTATGGTGCATTACATTGGTTCATCGTCTGTAATGGGTAGTTTTTAGATTTTTAGTTTATAACTTATATATTGAGAAATTTCATGCATCCCGAAACATATTCAAAATATGCAGTTTTTTCATGTTGGATCAGTTCAAAAAATTCTAGTAATTATGATATGCGTCAGTTGGTTTTCTAAATATAACAAAACCGAAGTAGACTCTGTCTAGATTGTTGTAACACATTTTGTTTCTCAAAAACACAAAGTTTTCAAAGAATACACCAGCACGTATTAACATGAATTTTTATGAATCCTTTGATTGTTAAAAAACACACACTCAAAGAAACGCGAAGTTAACATATCAAATGTGTATAAAAAAATTCCAAAAAATAAGTAATAGAAAGCTAATAAAATTTCCGACAACTTTTATTTTTATCGCAAAATGAAATTCTTAACAGAAAAATTGTTTTGGCTTGCAGAAAGTTGAAGAACAGAGAAAAAAAAAATTGAATTTTTTTTCCAAAAAAAAGGCAAAAATTGTAACCCAACTTCACATTTTCTCTAACTCCTCCAACTCAAATTTATTGAGTAAACTGGGCGACACAAGCCATGTCATACAAGTTAATTGCATCCAAGTTTGCTAATGTGGAAATTCAATTTTTCTCAATTTTATCAAGGCAAAATCAAATTCAGAATTTCTTGTTGCATTTTTCAACAATCTTTCACGTGAATCTAATCTATGTTGTTGATGACAGTCAGGAGTTCCAACAAAACAATGTGTTGATAACAACAACTAGTGGATAGAAGTAATGTTCAAAATAAATGAAACAGTAAAAAAACACATATTAAAACACAATCGATGTATACCCTTAAAAATACTCTAACTATGTTACTGTCAATCCATGTTCAGTGAAATTTCCTCCATCGCTCCTCTCATGAAGCACACCTTTGTTGTCGGCCTCCATCACCCTAAATCCCATAAGTTATTGTCAACCTCCATCGCTCTACTTCCCGAACAACCCATCAACAACATAAAGACAGACTCCTAATCATTTACCTTTACCTTTTTTATTAGCACCTTGTATTGAAAATTTTAAGACAAATTAATTTTTAAGACAAAAGATTTCTTTTGTCTTAAAAAATTGTCTTAAAATCCCCCTTCGTATAGTAGTGTTGAATGCAACAATAGACAAGTTGTCTCTAATTGTATCAACAGAGATCGAAGAGACAAAGAGGAATTGATGTCCATGAAATATTGTCTGGAAAAGTTGTCGCATTCTTCAGAGTCAGCAACCCCCACAAAACGAAGAGCCCAAAAAATCGTTTTCTTTATATAAGATAATGTGAATGGAAAGTGAAATAGCAGCCTCGGTATAGGCGTGGGACAATAGTAGCCTACAAGTTGCCGCACTTAGGGTGCACTTCCAGAGCCAATTTTGCAGTTGTTAGATAATATTGTCTTAAATTGATATGTTTTTGTCATAATTGTTAATTGTCTTAAATGGGTCTAGTCTTAGTGGCCATTGTCTTAAATATAAAGTTTTGTCTTAAAATATTTTTGTCTCAAACTATTTTTGTCTTAAATATAAAGTTTTGTCTTAAAATATTTTTGTCTCAAACTACTTTTGTCTTAAATATAAAGCTGTGTCTTAAAATAATTTTGTCTTAAATTGTTTTTGTCTTAAATATAAAGTTGTGTCTTAAAATATTTGTCTCAAATTATTTTTGTCATGAATATAAAGTTTTCTCTTAAAATATTTTTGTCTTAAACTGTTTTGGTTTTAAATATAAAGTTTTTCCTTAAAATATTTTTGTCTCAAATTGTTTTTGTCTTAAAATTAAAGTTGTCTTAAAATATTTATGTCTTAAATTGTTTTTGCCTTAAATATAAATTTTTATCTTAAAATATTTTTGTCTCATACTGTTTTTGTCTTAAATTTTATATTTAAGACAATTCACTTGATATTAAATTTTAATGTAAATTAACTAAAACTAAAAAAGAAGTGTCTTAAAAGTTTTATTTTGTCTTAAAAAAATGCCTTAAAAATGTCATTAGTGTAGTAGTGTTAGACAAGTTGACTCTAATGCAAACTTTGGTGTCATGGTAAAGTTTGGAGAAATCATTTAAACTTATGGAAAATAAAATCCTCTAATGGGGATACAATCTACTCTAGGGTTAGGTTGAAATTGCAATAAGAGGATAGGGAAATTCCACTTATACTAGACAAACTAGTTGGATTGCTTTTTATCCAAAAGGTCATTGGTCCAATAGAAAAATAACACCAAAATATTTTTACATGTTAACTACATTTGGAATAACAAAAAATCACATTTTTTCTTAAAATTATTTTACCCAATCCCCATAAAAAAATATATTCATCTATAAATTAAACTACCCAATATTTTATTTTATAAAATATTTCAAAATTTTAAATACCATATTACAACCTAACAAAAGGTAAATTATGCACTTTATTAAAAATATATAATATTTATTAATCGAAAAATAATACCATACTATTTACCAACTTTAAAAAACGGAAATTATACACTTTATGGAAATTATGCACCTTACTAACAGCCTAAATTATGTATATCGATCACTAGTGGTATTGCTTCCCCTTACCATTTAACTTGCTCTGATAAAAGATAGATAAACAAGTTCAATCACGTTTGCATTTAGTCGCATGGGTTGACTAGGTTCCAATTATTTTGATACGTTTTGCGTTTTCAATGTGACACGGAAAAATGGACAGAATAGAAAAATATCTGTCCACCTACATTTTTAATAAATGGTTCTTATCTTTATCTCAATCCCAACCTCACTTCTTC
Organism: Pinus albicaulis; assembly: GCA_034641835.2. Taxonomy (NCBI): domain Eukaryota; kingdom Viridiplantae; phylum Streptophyta; class Pinopsida; order Pinales; family Pinaceae; genus Pinus; species Pinus albicaulis. Next base: position 56 of record JAXQQM020081247.1, on the reverse strand, counting down.
CCATAAAAGTTTAACAGTAATTGTACCCGCAGGCGCAAAGGAACGCTTTCAAGTGA